>KZ308360.1:1785208-1814141 GCA_000376725.2 Ladona fulva | reverse complement strand
AATTGGAATGATATAACTATGTTTCCAAGTATCTGGAAATATACCCTGAGTTAATGAGGAATGAAAAATCAGAAATAGAGGGAAACAGAGTTCATCAGCACATGACTTAATTACAGATGGAGGAATGTTATCAGGACCAGGGCCCTTTCTACCATCAATAGACTTCAGAGCTTTTAGTACCTCTTCAGCAGATAGTTTAACTGAATTGATAATCACAAATTTTTTGTAGTCGATTACAGGAGAATTGTCAATATCTGCATTATGTTTCTTATATAAGTTACAAAAATATGTAGCAAAAAGATTAGCTATAGGTTGACCTCCATATACCTCATTTGTACCATGAAACATACAGTTTGGAATGTTACCTCCTTTCTTATTGGTATTGACATGTTTCCAAAAAATATTTGTATTATGTGGAATGGTATTTTCAATGTTAAGTATGTAAGCATTGTAACAACTAGAAATTAATGATTTGCATTTGGATCTTAATGATGAAAACATAACATAATCACTCATTTCATTAGTTTCTTTATACTTTTTGTGTGCCACTTTTTTCATATGAATGAGTTGACAGATCTACATGAAACTACACACGTGTTTATGAAAAAGTAGCACCATCTTGGGACGAATATATAACGAACCTAACAGCGCCATCTCTTATCGAACTACAAAACGTATTGAACAACCTAGTATTTACTATTTTATCAAGCCTCATTTCCCTCTCCTAGCTCTTCGTAGCTGATGGTGGAGGGGATGAGGTCCCAACCGGCCTTCGGGCTGAATACTTTACAGATAGATATTTATTATAGTCAATTATCTAATACGTAGAAAATAACGCTAAATTTCGTATACTCGAAGCTCATATCACATGGAGCTGTAATGAAACATTGTCGCAAGGAAAAGGGTGAAAAGTAGCTTTGCACAATATGGTGTGTCCCTAGAAATATTCCCCAGGAGAAACAAACACGAAAAAAGTCCGACATGACCGGGACTCGAACCCGGATCTTCCCTTGCACGAAAAGTCTCCGGAACGGCATGTCCAATAGCTCTAGCACGATACCTAAATTAGCTGAAGCAGTCATCCGGAAAGTGGAAGGTCCGGGTCGAGTCCCGGTCCTGTTAGATATTTTTCATGTTCGTTTCTCTTTAGTAAAACATAGTCTATAAATTCATTAGCCCAAATATTTATACGCGGAGGTATCTTAACAGTGGAAATGTAACTATGAGCTGAGGATCATTTCTGCGACAAGCTACTCGACCAGAGAATGATTTATAATTTTTATTTACGATTTATCATTTACCTTAGCATCTCATTTATGAATCAATTTATATCTACGGAAAGAGCTTAAAAAATTTAAGTCTAAAATGAATTAAGATCTTGTGCAGTTATTATACCTTGACAACTTACAAATTTTACTTTCTGTTCTGTTTATACTCTATACTTTACTATTTACTCTTTATATAAACTTAGTTATCATTTACACAAGATCTCCGAGGAGAATTTTGGGAATATTTGAAAATTTTAAAGTATAGTTTTCGGATAAATCTTTGGGATAAACAAAAGAAAATCAAAGTACAAACATACAAAAACCACTCTTTCATTAACTCTAATAACATATGGTACAAAACTTCTGTTTTCGGATTACTCTCGATTGTATCAAATAAAAAATTGTAGAGTATGTTACAAAACTAAAATTTACTGCTGTGCAATACTGTACAAAGCACAGAAACGTATACAATACTGTATCAATAGACGAAATAAAGTAAATTGAATGGATTTTTAATGTGATATTCAATTTTTCGGATTATCCGAAAATTTTGCAATCAGAACAGTGTCCCAATAAGCTCGTATTAGCGGCACTCTTGTGCATTTATCTCTGTTTTATTTGAACTTATCTTATTTGTATTTGAATCATTTATTATTTTTTTAATAAAACTCGACTCAGTGAATCGTATCTGTTAGGGTGATATAAATAAGTAAATAAATCCTATCAATAATGATTTTAGATTTTTTGGACCTATTATCCATCTATCTGAAATGTATACCGGTCTAATTAAGTTTTTGCTCGTAAATAATATAAATTTCATTATGCCTCCTAGTTGGCTGTCGGTGGGTTGTGTTTTTGCTGCGTTGCCCGTTTTCCCAAGTTCCACCGATCTAAACTTTCCCCATGGGCTAGCTCTCAATATCACTTCTTTCTTTCCTATATCTTTATTTTTTCTCCTTCCCTTTCTCTTCCTTTCTCTCTTCATCACTACCTACCTTTCTCTCACCCAACCCTCTCTCCCTTTCACTTGGATCGTAATGAGAATTTTATCTAATCTCCTACCTCCCCTCCTTCCCTCTGCAGCAGTAATAAAGACATCTAATCTGCCTCCTCTTTCTCTTCCTCATGTTTCTCCGCCTCTGCTAATCCACACTTTCTCCTTTCTCATAATCCTCTCCCACAAGCAGTCCTCCCATTTTAATTAGCTACAAACTCGATTCTAACAAATATTTGACATCTTAAAATTCACTTTCAGTAGAGTCCTTTCCGTCTGTGCAGGAGTCCCGGCGTTTCATCCACGAGACGGACCGCCTTAAGTTCCTCTTGCAAAAAAAATGATTAGTAGCACGTTCTAAATCTTTGTGTGTATGTTTTGTGTATTTCAGGAATTCGCAATCAATGGAATATAAGCTTTTTGGCGAACTAAGGTTTCGGTTAAATACACCAACCATCTCCGTTAGACAAGCCAAGTTATTATTCAACATAAATATAAGCATATATTCGAAATTAGGTTAAATTCGTTAGATTTCTAAATAACTGTTCCTACATCTGTTTTATAGTGAGTTATATTGGATGAGGTAACATTAATTCTTACGAGATCAAACTTAAATGCATGAAATTTTCTCGGGTTGTCAGCCGTAGACAGTTCACCCAAGAAAATTACGCGCAAGAATAACTCTGTAAAACGATGCGCAACGTAAAAATTGTAACCATTGCAACTTGGCTTATATCAGCAAAACATATATATTATAAACAGGATAGTCGGAAGAACTAAGAAGGCATCAGTACAGGAGACTGTAGTTAGAGAAGTATTAGCTTTGAGAGCCAATCCAAATAGCTGATATGAGCAAAGCCTTGAAATTTTTGCTATTTGCACTTATGAGGTCTTCTATGAAAACTATTTTAAAGTAAACGAAAACGCTTTCACAAATGGCGTCACCACATATAATTTTGCAAATGACTTTGTGTCCCTAGATCTCTCAGTGAAATGGGAAGGGAAGGGAAAGGGGCATTAATTATTACCATTATTGTTAAATAAACTCCCTAAAGATTTACTGAAATAAGTGCTGTAGGATCAATTAGGAAAGATTATTATGATAGTTCCTAATATTAATAATATTACAAGTTGAAGGAGCAATTAAGTGTCATAAAGGTTGAAGTAGCATTTAAGAGTAGTGAAGTGAGACTCGGGAAGGAAATTAGCAGTTTTTGATTATTTGACGAGGCATAAAGTCTAATTATTATACACTGGTGACTACTGACAGAACCTTATAAAAGCAATTAACAGGACCATAATGGCTGAATGATAATGCAACTATCAAATTTTTCTTTTTAGTATAATCTACTTAATTTTATATACCTGATAATATCATCGTTCGGATCGTTTCCGTTACAGTGAGAACTGTGTATAATGAAACCCGTATGGAGCGGAAAATCGTCTATTATGAAAAAATGTCTTTTTCTTGAACTGTGTCATTGAAATTTGAATAAAAGTGATTCTAAACTGTACATCACAGATACGTGTCTAATACGGAAAAATGTTATGACACTTTCAATTCCGCTAAAGACAGCATTCACTGTATTACCATGTATTTTACTTAATTTTTTGTACAACTTGATGATATTCTTGATGANGCATATCTTACTGACTTTACCACTTTCCCTCCAACTATCACTCCCTTGCTTATTTCTTCCCAAGCTTCATTCACCATTTCCTCTGCATATACATTAAAAAGCGATGGTGGCTTTCGTAATACGGGATGGATATTCAACGTCTTACCAGTCAATCTTATCGATCAATTTCGTCATCCTTCATTTTCACAATAGCTCTTCTTCCGATTGCCTATGACCTTTACATGAGTTCTGAATTTTATATTTCAAGAATTAGTTATATTAATACATTTAATTCTATGATTCATATGCAATTGACTTAATGTAATTGAAATATTCATCAAATGTAATTATGTCACGCTAACAGGCGATCGAATTAAATTTATTTATATTGTTACAGCATTCATATATTTATTTCAATGTCCTTCTGTAAGTAGGTTCTGGCAAAATTTAATGACCCCATTTACTTCTGCGAGAAAAGCTACATAGATAAAACATGTATAAATGGCTGGCTACGTGTCTAAGTGATTTCCATGATATTCTGATAAAAAGATAAATGGCTCCTTGCACAGAATAGTAATAAACTGATTATGACGCACTGTTATGAAACCTTTATAGTAATAAAGCTATTTTGTTGGAGAAAAAAGCAACAATTATAATGTTGAAGCCGTTCCAGTAGTGCCTGAAAGCATTTCCTAGTTAGTTAAGTGCAATATGACTGGAGTTAATTTAAATTCTCACATTTGAATCATAAATGCTTGAGTAAAAGGAAAGGTTTATTTGAATATTGCGCATCGCTTTGGAATACCTCACTCCAAATACGGTCTTCCAGCTTACTGCCTTCATTTGAGCGGAGATATTATATGCATACCGTTGTTTCATAAAGATAAAGCCAGATTATCTGCTGTGCATATTAAATCAGGCTGCGAAATGTAAAATTTAGAAATGGCGATTCTAATAGGAGGATAAACTTGCATGTATAATACGTACCTATAACCCCTCTTCCCATGGATAAGGCATACTCGTGTATATAATCAGGGTCGTATCGAGTCATTTTGCCACCTGAGGCGAGATGTCATATCTAAATCTACATAAACACCCTGTTAGCGGCCTTTCGGCGTGTGGTAGGGATGAAAGAAAAAGAAAGTTGGAACACGGCTGTTAATGAATTGGAGGATTAAAAACACTCCGTAAGCCGTATTTCGGCAAGCGGAACTCGCGCTATGATACAAACGGGAAGCTCCGGATTACCGATTTCTGGGAAGGAAGTGAAAAATCATTTTTCATTCATTTTCAGAAATCGGTAATCCGGAGCTTCCCGTTTGCCTCTTAACGCGAGTTCCGCTTATCGAAATACAGCCTACGGAGTGTTTTTAAACCTCTGAGTGTGACAGGGGGCAAACATACAGCCGGCTCATACGTCGCCTTTCAATTTATTCCAAAGGCATTTTGGTTGATTACAGTCGAATTAATCAAAGAGAGGATCAAATGGAGGGAGAGCAGTTAAGCGTCTCTACTGAAATCCATATAATTACCTAAATAAAACGTGGATTATCAAGAAAATATAGGCCTTAGCATTCAACTCGGTGCCCCTTGCGCCTGAGACATTCGTCGCGCCGCCTCACCCTTCGGCACTACTCCGTACATAATAACCCCACAGGCAAGTGTTTTAATTTATAATTCGAATCTACGAATTCTAATGTCCTTAGTCCACGAATACTGTGCAATTGATAATAAAATTAAACATTAACGTCTAACCGGTCAGGCATATCGATCAATTTCGTCATAATTAATTTCACAATAGCTCTTCTTCCGATTGCATATGACCTTTACATGAGTTCTGAATTTTACATCGTTCATATTGTATTTATAATAATACATTTACTTTTTAAATTAAAAATTCGAAGAAAATTATTTTCGGCGCTATTAAAACATAATTCTCGTTCAAAACAGTATCTGTTGTTTTACGATAACTCTCTCTGTGATAGTAATAGTACGTGATTGCCTCCTTTGTTTCGGTCTATCTTTCATTAGTGAAGCTCTTGCTTGGTGTATTCGCGAGGAAGAAAACACGACAATCTCCAGAGAAGACTATGGAAGGGAAAGGTAGTTTAACACTGACCATCAGTGGGGAGCGATAGACGTTTGAGAGGAAAAGGAGGAGAGATGAGGGAAATAGAGAGAGATGGATGTAGACGAGAGAGATGGACGTGATAGAGGGAGGGAGTGAGGGCAAGAACCGAACCGCGGAATCAGATTGTTTTCGTACTCCGTCAGGGGATGAAGCCCGACCTGAAGGCGCCTACAAAGACTCCCCCTTCCAACTGCCAACCAACCGTCGGCAGAAAGAAGGGCCTTCCATTTGCCCTCTTTCCTCCCCACCAGAAGCTCCACCATCGCATTCCTGCACCCCTTCCTTCCATCTCTGATAAAACGAACGTAGAAAATTGAGCGGAAATCTTTTGCTAGAGTTATCCTACATTATCGGTATATTAGTTAATTATGGTTATTATACATATAATGGTCCTGCTACCGTATTTTGATAAATGAAATATTTATCATTTTTCTCTTGGTACGGAATAGAGAAAAATGTATCATTTATATACTTTTGTCTCAGTCTTGTTCATGGTTGTGATGATATGAAGCTACTGAGGTATGAGTCAAGCTGAATAATAATAATAAACGTCTTTATAATGGCATTAATTAAGGTTTCTCCTTATGCAACGTTACGAAAAGTGTTACTCGTTGGGTAATTGTGCTTTACTAACGTGAGCTTGTTCTGCTTTCAGCATTCTGGTACGGCGAGGAAAGCAAGGGCAAACTACCTTACTCCTCATCTTGCTTAGTAAGCCTAATTTCCCTCTCCTAGCTCTTCGCAGCTGATGGTGGAGGGGATGAGGTCCAGACCGGACGTCGGGCTGAATACTTTACAGACAGTGAGAATCTTTAACAACTACACCATCGTGTATACTGAGAAGGTAGTTGCTAAATCAAGTACAATACGAGTATATATCGAAAGGAGATGAAGATTTTTAGGTATAAATTTTAAACCGGCATATCTCCTAATCCTGTGGAGAGAAAGCCTTATAAAAAGTACGGCATGACTATATTTTGATTACCTATCACCATAAACTAGTCCCGTTCCAAAGTGCGAGGCAAGCGAATTATCCCACCTTGTATTTCATATTTTACTATTTTTCTAGAGATAAAAATACTAGGTTGTTCAATACGTTTTCTCTTTCGATAAGAAAAACACGATTTAATGGTTCTAAATACGTTTTATTATTCAATATAATCTCCCTGAACTTCAATACACTTGTCCCAGTGATCTTCTAATTTATGGATTCCATCCCTGAAGTGAGAATCCGGAAGACTGTCGAAATAGGCTTCCACGACTTCTATTACCTCTTCATTCGATGAAAATCGTTTTCCATGCATGAATTTTTTGAGATGTAAGAATAGCCAGAAGTCAGAGGGAGCTAAATCTGGCGAATAGGGTGTATGTTGCAACAATTAGTACTTTAATTTACTGATTTTCGTGATGGTTTTTTGAGCTATGTGAGAGGCTGCGTAGTCTTGATGAAAAATGATTTTTTTCTTCTGTAAACCGGTTCTTTTCTCACGTTTTTTTTATATCCAGCTGGTCCAAAAGGTTAGGATAATAATCTGAATTTATTGTTTTACTAGTTTGGAGGTAATCCACGAACAAAATTACTTTTGCATTCCAAAAAACTGATGCTAACACCATCGATTTCTGGACCTTAACTGGCTTCGGTGCCGACGTACCGGGTTCACACCACTCTTTAGCCTCTTGTTTTGATTCAGGATCATGGTGGTAGACCCAAGTGACGAAAAGATGCAGAAAGTTCTTTTTATTCTTTCTAAGGCGCTCCAAATGTTGCTGAGAAAGTCGCATTCGAATGTGTTTTTGCTCCATTGTTAGCGCACGCGGCACCCATTGTGCACACAGCTTTCTCAAACCCAGAACTTCAGCCAAAATATTGATTACACTGCCTAAAGAGATGCTTAGGGCTTCTACTAAATCTCTTTTGGTTAATCGACGATCTTCCAAAACCATATCCTGTATTTTTGCTACGATTTCTGGCGTTGATGCACTTTTTGGCCGTCCTTCGCGTGGATCGTCTTCAAGACTTGTACGACCACGTTTAAACTCAGCAACCCATCTTTTTACTGTTCAAATTGAAGGTGAAGAGTCCTTATAAACTTTTAACAATCGTTCATGAATTTGTTTTGGTGCTGCACCTTCCAAAAATAAGAATTTTATCACTGCACGATATTAAATTTTTTTCCATTGTAAAAAAATACTATGAGGCGTCAAATTTGAACAGCTATAAATATAGAATAGAATAGATTTAATTAACGGGCATAAAAATGCCCTCTTTCTATAGGATACATAAGAAATACATTGAATACATAAAAAAATACATTTTTAAAGGATATATAAAGAAATAGAATATAAAATATCACAATATTGATAAAAATAAAACATCACAACATATCTATACATCATAAAATAAAAAATATATAGTATACATAGGAATACATACATTTTTGAGGATACATAAAAGAATAGAGCATAAAGCATCACAATATTTATAAAAAAACATCATAACATATCTATAAATCATAAAAATATTTTAATTAATACAAAAACTTGGAAATAAACTACAATTACTGCACATGAACTCACAAAGTCAAGGAATTAAATAGGAGTAAGGAATACTAATATATCATTGCAGTGTTTTAAAAACAGACTTTATTTGCATAATATTTGTATTAAATATATCTATAGAGTGAACACTAAGAAAGTCATTGCTTGATCGTTGCATCCTGGTAATGGGTGAATTATATGAGTAATTTCTTGCATATTTATCATTGACAAAAGTATCATTTGACCTTGTTATATGTTTAGGAACTCTTATTTGAATGCATGATAATAATGTTGAACAGTCAATTTTAGCATTCACCAATTTATACAAAAAAATTAAGTCTGATAGATTCCTACGGGTGCACAGTTCCTCTAGTTCTATACATTTTAACAATTGTACATTATATTGATACATATTATTATTATTCAGTCTGTAGTTTACAAATCTTAAGAATTTGTGTTGGATCTTTTCCAATCGATTTATGTGAACATTATAGTATGGAGACCAAACTATTGATGCATATTCCAAGATTGGCCTCACTAGTGAGCAATACAGCACCTTGAATGTCTTCGGTTTTTTAAAATTAACAGTGTTCCTGATCATGCAACCTAGCACTTTTAGAGCTTTATTTCTCGTGTTTTCAATATGAGGGATAAAAGACATTGATGAATCAAACGTAACCCCAAGGTCACTAATTTTGTCAACTCTCTTTATTTTGTTATCATTAATGGTATAATTGTACAAGATTGGTCTTTTCTTGTGATGAAAAGTTATTGAATTGCATTTGGATATATTCAGATCCATTTCGTTTATTTTACACCACTCCAGCAACTGATTTACTGAATTTTGTAGCATATGACAGTCAGAAACACAATGTATAGACTTATAAACTTTCAGGTCATCAGCAAAGAGTAAAAAATCTACACTGTTGAGAGCAGAATTTATGTCATTAATAAATAGGTTAAAGAGCAAAGGACCCAAGTGAGATCCCTGTGGAACTCCAGAAGACACATTAAACTCTTGAGACTTAAAGGTATTGATCTTAACTGACTGTCTCCTGCCTACTAAGTAGCTTGATATCCATTTGAGGATCATACCATTCAGTCCTAAGGCCATGAGTTTCTTAAGTAACAAAGCATGATTGACACTATCAAAGGCCTTAGAGAAGTCCATGTAAATTGAATCAGTTTGCATATTATAATTTAGAGCTTTGTAGATGCTTTCTTCGTACAATATTAAGTTAGTTACTGTTGAGCGGCCTGGAATAAAACCATGTTGTTCAGGGATAATAAGAGGCTTAAGAAGAGGGAATATTGCATTTAGTAGTAATCTTTCGAAGATTTTTGGAATGCATGACTGAATTGTTATTGGCCTATAGTTTGTAACATCTGATTTGTTACCTTTTTTATGAATTGGAATGATATAACTATGTTTCCAAGTATCTGGAAATATACCCTGAGTTAATGAGGAATGAAAAATCAGAAATAGAGGGAAACAGAGTTCATCAGCACATGACTTAATTACAGATGGAGGAATGTTATCAGGACCAGGGCCCTTTCTACCATCAATAGACTTCAGAGCTTTTAGTACCTCTTCAGCAGATAGTTTAACTGAATTGATAATCACAAATTTTTTGTAGTCGATTACAGGAGGATTGTCAATATCTGCATTATGTTTCTTATATAAGTTACAAAAATATGTAGCAAAAAGATTAGCTATAGGTTGACCTCCATATACCTCATTTGTACCATGAAACATACAGTTTGGAATGTTACCTCCTTTCTTATTGGTATTGACATGTTTCCAAAAAATATTTGTATTATGTGGAATGGTATTTTCAATGTTAAGTATGTAAGCATTGTAACAACTAGAAATTAATGATTTGCATTTGGATCTTAATGATGAAAACATAACATAATCACTCATTTCATTAGTTTCTTTATACTTTTTGTGTGCCACTTTTTTCATATGAATGAGTTGACAGATCTACATGAAACTACACACGTGTTTATGAAAAAGTAGCACCATCTTGGGACGAATATATAACGAACCTAACAGCGCCATCTCTTATCGAACTACAAAACGTATTGAACAACCTAGTATTTACTATTTTATCAAGCCTCATTTCCCTCTCCTAGCTCTTCGTAGCTGATGGTGGAGGGGATGAGGTCCCAACCGGCCTTCGGGCTGAATACTTTACAGATAGATATTTATTATAGTCAATTATCTAATACGTAGAAAATAACGCTAAATTTCGTATACTCGAAGCTCATATCACATGGAGCTGTAATGAAACATTGTCGCAAGGAAAAGGGTGAAAAGTAGCTTTGCACAATATGGTGTGTCCCTAGAAATATTCCCCAGGAGAAACAAACACGAAAAAAGTCCGACATGACCGGGACTCGAACCCGGATCTTCCCTTGCACGAAAAGTCTCCGGAACGGCATGTCCAATAGCTCTAGCACGATACCTAAATTAGCTGAAGCAGTCATCCGGAAAGTGGAAGGTCCGGGTCGAGTCCCGGTCCTGTTAGATATTTTTCATGTTCGTTTCTCTTTAGTAAAACATAGTCTATAAATTCATTAGCCCAAATATTTATACGCGGAGGTATCTTAACAGTGGAAATGTAACTATGAGCTGAGGATCATTTCTGCGACAAGCTACTCGACCAGAGAATGATTTATAATTTTTATTTACGATTTATCATTTACCTTAGCATCTCATTTATGAATCAATTTATATCTACGGAAAGAGCTTAAAAAATTTAAGTCTAAAATGAATTAAGATCTTGTGCAGTTATTATACCTTGACAACTTACAAATTTTACTTTCTGTTCTGTTTATACTCTATACTTTACTATTTACTCTTTATATAAACTTAGTTATCATTTACACAAGATCTCCGAGGAGAATTTTGGGAATATTTGAAAATTTTAAAGTATAGTTTTCGGATAAATCTTTGGGATAAACAAAAGAAAATCAAAGTACAAACATACAAAAACCACTCTTTCATTAACTCTAATAACATATGGTACAAAACTTCTGTTTTCGGATTACTCTCGATTGTATCAAATAAAAAATTGTAGAGTATGTTACAAAACTAAAATTTACTGCTGTACAATACTGTACAAAGCACAGAAACGTATACAATACTGTATCAATAGACGAAATAAAGTAAATTGAATGGATTTTTAATGTGATATTCAATTTTTCGGATTATCCGAAAATTTTGCAATCAGAACAGTGTCCCAATAAGCTCGTATTAGCGGCACTCTTGTGCATTTATCTCTGTTTTATTTGAACTTATCTTATTTGTATTTGAATCATTTATTATTTTTTTAATAAAACTCGACTCAGTGAATCGTACCTGTTAGGGTGATATAAATAAGTAAATAAATCCTATCAATAATGATTTTAGATTTTTTGGACCTATTATCCATCTGTCTGAAATGTATACCGGTCTAATTAAGTTTTTGCTCGTAAATAATATAAATTTCATTATGCCTCCTAGTTGGCTGTCGGTGGGTTGTGTTTTTGCTGCGTTGCCCGTTTTCCCAAGTTCCACCGATCTAAACTTTCCCCATGGGCTAGCTCTCAATATCACTTCTTTCTTTCCTATATCTTTATTTTTTCTCCTTCCCTTTCTCTTCCTTTCTCTCTTCATCACTACCTACCTTTCTCTCACCCAACCCTCTCTCCCTTTCACTTGGATCGTAATGAGAATTTTATCTAATCTCCTACCTCCCCTCCTTCCCTCTGCAGCAGTAATAAAGACATCTAATCTGCCTCCTCTTTCTCTTCCTCATGTTTCTCCGCCTCTGCTAATCCACACTTTCTCCTTTCTCATAATCCTCTCCCACAAGCAGTCCTCCCATTTTAATTAGCTACAAACTCGATTCTAACAAATATTTGACATCTTAAAATTCACTTTCAGTAGAGTCCTTTCCGTCTGTGCAGGAGTCCCGGCGTTTCATCCACGAGACGGACCGCCTTAAGTTCCTCTTGCAAAAAAAATGATTAGTAGCACGTTCTAAATCTTTGTGTGTATGTTTTGTGTATTTCAGGAATTCGCAATCAATGGAATATAAGCTTTTTGGCGAACTAAGGTTTCGGTTAAATACACCAACCATCAATCAACTTAGACAAGCCAAGTTATTATTCAACATAAATATAAGCATATATTCGAAATTAGGTTAAATTCGTTAGATTTCTAAATAACTGTTCCTACATCTGTTTTATAGTGAGTTATATTGGATGAGGTAACATTAATTCTTACGAGATCAAACTTAAATGCATGAAATTTTCTCGGGTTGTCAGCCGTAGACAGTTCACCCAAGAAAATTACGCGCAAGAATAACTCTGTAAAACGATGCGCAACGTAAAAATTGTAACCATTGCAACTTGGCTTATATCAGCAAAACATATATATTATAAACAGGATAGTCGGAAGAACTAAGAAGGCATCAGTACAGGAGACTGTAGTTAGAGAAGTATTAGCTTTGAGAGCCAATCCAAATAGCTGATATGAGCAAAGCCTTGAAAATTTTGCTATTTGCACTTATGAGGTCTTCTATGAAAACTATTTTAAAGTAAACGAAAACGCTTTCACAAATGGCGTCACCACATATAATTTTGCAAATGACTTTGTGTCCCTAGATCTCTCAGTGAAATGGGAAGGGAAGGGAAAGGGGCATTAATTATTACCATTATTGTTAAATAAACTCCCTAAAGATTTACTGAAATAAGTGCTATAGGATCAATTAGGAAAGATTATTATGATAGTTCCTAATATTAATAATATTACAAGTTGAAGGAGCAATTAAGTGTCATAAAGGTTGAAGTAGCATTTAAGAGTAGTGAAGTGAGACTCGGGAAGGAAATTAGCAGTTTTTGATTATTTGACGAGGCATAAAGTCTAATTATTATACACTGGTGACTACTGACAGAACCTTATAAAAGCAATTAACAGGACCATAATGGCTGAATGATAATGCAACTATCAAATTTTTCTTTTTAGTATAATCTACTTAATTTTATATACCTGATAATATCATCGTTCGGATCGTTTCCGTTACAGTGAGAACTGTGTATAATGAAACCCGTATGGAGCGGAAAATCGTCTATTATGAAAAAATGTCTTTTTCTTGAACTGTGTCATTGAAATTTGAATAAAAGTGATTCTAAACTGTACATCACAGATACGTGTCTAATACGGAAAAATGTTATGACACTTTCAATTCCGCTAAAGACAGCATTCACTGTATTACCATGTATTTTACTTAATTTTTTGTACAACTTGATGATATTCTTGATGATATTACTTGATGATAGCACTACTCCGTAACGATATTTTGGATAATGCTATTGGGATTTAAAAGGAAATAAATTATTATAAAAAAAATTAAAATTAAATAAAGATTTTCCTCTAAGAGGTATTTCACCCGGTGCAAATTTTCTAAAGAATATCTCAAAAGATAATTCAGGTTGGGTTTGGCGGAAATTATTCATAATTTCCTTACTTAAGAGTCTCTGCGAGCGATATAAAGGATTTTACGTGCATTTCTTATTGAGGGCTCTCTAAAGTATCTTGCGTCGAACCTGGGACAGTTTAGAGGATAAGAACAAGTTTGCTGTTTTCGAGAGGTCTGAAATTTATAAATGAAAATCCGCAAAACTTCACGCTTCTTCCGAATGGTATTTCAAAACGATTAGTTAGGTGAAGTAGCTTATGAATGCCTTCTCACTTACTACTTCGCAAAAAACTGGTTGTATTCGAACCTGTTAAGATGTTAAAAAAGATGTCTAACTTTTCTCTTCGAGTCCCCCCACGTCCTACCCGTTATTCGAACCTCTTTCACATACCCCGTTTCCGACTTTCCATCTCTCAAAGATCCATGTTCCCAAAGCTTTTTAATTCTCTCTTATCTTTCAATCCTTCTCTCGAACTTATTTCCCCAGTCAATTCATTCATTTCTTCTATTAATTAACCTCCGTGTGTTTATTCATTTAATATAATTGTTAATTTGTTGCTTATTATTATTTATTTTTTAAAACTATTTTTTACTTTGTTCCTGTTGTTTATTCACTGTTTTCTTTGTTAATTTATTTCACGATTCAATGTAATTGGCCATTTCTGTTTTTTTTTATCTGAATAAATAAATAAATAAATTTCGGTCAAACGCATTATATAACCCAGCTTTGATAATTTGCTAGATCAAAGGAATACAATCATATTGGTACTGCAAAACAATTTATCCACTGAGCTGAATTCGCAAATCTCTACCCTCGATCTCACTTGAAATTCCAATTTCCCCATGAAACGATATTGTTTGTCTGCTTTGCAGCCCCTCTTAAGCCTTCGTCTCTCTCCGTCTACTTTCTCAAAACTCTCCGCTTCACTCTGTTGATTTTTACATCTATTTTTCAGTTTCCTCTTTTATCTTCATCTTTTAAACCTTCGCTCATTCTCATGCCTCTTTCCTCATTCCTCGCCCAATTACCATCCAACAAATCCTCTTGTCATTCTCTTAGCCTCTTCATCACTGCAAACTCTTGATCTTTCTCGGCTTTATCTCTGCTTATTCTGTTTCTCTCCGTTAAATTACTTTAGCATCATTTGAGGCATGACTACTGATTCCCAATTACAGTCCAACTAGATCTCAACGCATTAACCGCATAGCACAGATTGAACTATTCTCATTTGGAAATATGAAATCAAATTTCCAGTAACACTAGAGACGTTCATATTTTTTTGCATATTTAAGGGCTGAGTCCTTATTGAATGCTTTCTCCTATGATTTGGTTAATGGGCAAATGTTCTGACAGTAACCCGCCACTCGGTGAAGTTCTTTGCCCATCTGGCAAGAATTACTGAAAGAAAAGTCATACCATATCACCTGCCGCGGTGGCGGAGTGGTTAGTGTACTAGCCTTCTAACCCAAGAACCAGATTCGTATCCCTGCTAATCGGATTTTGCTAGTTTGGGATTGGTTATATATTCTATTCAATAATAATTAACATTAAAATGTATGTAAATGGGATCGTGTTCCTCGTTCCCATTCAAGAAGTTATTATTTATTTTAGCCTCATTATAAACAGGGTTGAATGAAATAATTATTATTTATCTTTTGGTACGAGATGGAGAAAGATGTATCTTTCATATGCTTGTTCATGGCTGTGATGATAAGCTATGAGTTATGCTGAATAATGGCATTAATTAAGGATTCTCCTCATGCAATTTTACGGAAAGTGTTACTCATAGAGTCATTGTGGGCTTGTTCTGTTTATAGCATTCTGGTTCAGTGAAGAAAGCAAGGGCAAACTACCTCATTCCCCTACCTCATTCTCCTAACTCTTTGTAACTGATGATAGAGGGGATGAGGTCCCAACCAGCCTTAATTTAGGAGATTAATGATTTTCACGTTAACAATCTATTATAATACCGGGCCCTAAAGTGAACATCGCTTGTAATTCAATATAAGTATACATCATAAGAACTGGGCTAATAATTTTAAATCAAATTTGTTTGTTTATTCTTGCCGAAGTGAAGCAACTGAGATTTCCATGTCAAGTATATTTGCGTGTTTTATTATAAAATCGATTTTTTCATAACTCCTAGTGGGGGCCTCGACCTAATGTTTGCGCCTGGAGCCTCCGATAGTATAAACCTTTCTGGTGTTAGGTTATTAATTCTTTCGTACTAAAATAAAATTTTAGTACTAAACCCAACCCAAATCTTTGTGTTTTTATAAGTATCTATATTTGGCTATACGTATTAGCAATATTTTATATACTGTAATTAGAATATTTCTTTTATCCATGTTAGAATTATTGTTGAGTTTTTTTCTTTACATAGATTTAAGTTAATTTTAGTTAATTATTTTAGTTATTAATGTAATATTAGTAGTTATGCCATGTAATATCCTCAGAGGTTAGGTGGAAGAGAGGCCATTTTGGCCTAACCTCGCCGGAAGAATAAATAATAATAAATTCCAGCAATAACTTCGCTTGACATGACCACCTGAGAAACATTGAAATTCAACGCCTGGGATCTGAGTCCGGAACAATGTACGCAGTCTGATGCGATGCAATGTTTCGCGCTGCACTAAAATGTTATGAATAACACTTCAGCATTATTCATGGACAATTTTACAGTCTGCCTAGGCATTAGGATTTTTAACAAAAACTAACCTAGCCTTACAGACAACCGACTTTAAGAGCGAAAAATAATGTTTGCGATATTTAAAATAGTGTCAAAGCGTATAAGGTAATAGTTTGGTGAGAATATTTATGCATATGGAAAACACAGGCTCTCGACTATTAAAGAACAAACGTAGAAGAGAAACAAGAGGACTGAAGCCACAGATTAGTGAAAATGTTTCATAAGAAACTTTGTATCAGCCACGATAATTCAGCGAAATTGATGCCTGGTCGTTAATCCCGTCGCCCATTATTCAGAAGCAATTTGGTTTAATCGCTTGTCAACTATAAGGCTGGAAAATCAATAGCTACACTCGAGACTGGAAGAAGAAAACAGCAAAGCTTTTATGGAGTTGGGATATAAATGGGAACAAATCACTTCCCTCAATTTTTCAGCAGCGATTTCAGTCTCTTCAGTTAAATACCATCCGGAGAATCGATCTTAGAAGAAAANAATTGGAATGATATAACTATGTTTCCAAGTATCTGGAAATATACCCTGAGTTAATGAGGAATGAAAAATCAGAAATAGAGGGAAACAGAGTTCATCAGCACATGACTTAATTACAGATGGAGGAATGTTATCAGGACCAGGGCCCTTTCTACCATCAATAGACTTCAGAGCTTTTAGTACCTCTTCAGCAGATAGTTTAACTGAATTGATAATCACAAATGTTTTGTAGTCGATTACAGGAGGATTGTCAATATCTGCATTATGTTTCTTATATAAGTTACAAAAATATGTAGCAAAAAGATTAGCTATAGGTTGACCTCCATATATCTCATTTGTACCATGAAACATACAGTTTGGAATGTTACCTCCTTTCTTATTGGTATTGACATGTTTCCAAAAAATATTTGTATTATGTGGAATGGTATTTTCAATGTTAATTATGTAAGCATTGTAATAACTAGAAATTAATGATTTGCATTTGGATCTTAATGATGAAAACATAACATAATCACTCATTTCATTAGTTTCTTTATACTTTTTGTGTGCCACTTTTTTCATATGAATGAGTTGACAGATCTACATGAAACTACACACGTGTTTATGAAAAAGTAGCACCATCTTGGGACGAATATATAACGAACCTAACAGCGCCATCTCTTATCGAACTACAAAACGTATTGAACAACCTAGTATTTACTATTTTATCAAGCCTCATTTCCCTCTCCTAGCTCTTCGTAGCTGATGGTTGAGGGGATGAGGTCCCAACCGGCCTTCGGGCTGAATACTTTACAGATAGATATTTATTATAGTCAATTATCTAATACGTAGAAAATAACGCTAAATTTCGTATACTCGAAGCTCATATCACATGGAGCTGTAATGAAACATTGTCGCAAGGAAAAGGGTGAAAAGTATCTTTGCACAATATGGTGTGTCCCTAGAAATATTCCCCAGGAGAAACAAACACGAAAAAAGTCCGACATGACCGGGACTCGAACCCGGATCTTCCCTTGCACGAAAAGTCTCCGGAACGGCATGTCCAATAGCTCTAGCACGATAGCTAAATTAGCTGAAGCAGTCATCCGGAAAGTGGAAGGTCCGGGTCGAGTCCCGGTCCTGTTAGATATTTTTCATGTTCGTTTCTCTTTAGTAAAACATAGTCTATAAATTCATTAGCCCAAATATTTATACGCGGAGGTATCTTAACAGTGGAAATGTAACTATGAGCTGAGGATCATTTCTGCGACAAGCTACTCGACCAGAGAATGATTTATAATTTTTATTTACGATTTATCATTTACCTTAGATTCTCATTTATGAATCAATTTATATCTACGGAAAGAGCTTAAAAAATTTAAGTCTAAAATGAATTAAGATCTTGTGCAGTTATTATACCTTGACAACTTACCAATTTTACTTTCTGTTCTGTTTATACTCTATACTTTACTATTTACTCTTTATATAAACTTAGTTATCATTTACACAAGATCTCCGAGGAGAATTTTGGGAATATTTGAAAATTTTAAAGTATAGTTTTCGGATAAATCTTTGGGATAAACAAAAGAAAATCAAAGTACAAACATACAAAAACCACTCTTTCATTAACTCTAATAACATATGGTACAAAACTTCTGTTTTCGGATTACTCTCGATTGTATCAAATAAAAAATTGTAGAGTATGTTACAAAACTAAAATTTACTGCTGTACAATACTGTACAAAGCACAGAAACGTATACAATACTGTATCAATAGACGAAATAAAATAAATTGAATGGATTTTTAATGTAATATGCAATTTTTCGGATTATCCGAAAATTTTGCAATCAGAACAGTGTCCCAATAAGCTCGTATTAGCGGCACTCTTGTGCATTTATCTCTGTTTTATTTGAACTTATCTTATTTGTATTTGAATCATTTATTATTTTTTTAATAAAACTCGACTCAGTGAATCGTATCTGNAATGTAATATTAGTAGTTATAAAATGTAATATTAGTAGTTATAAAATGTAATATTAGTAGTTATAAAATGTAATATTAGTAGTTATAAAATGTAATATTAGTAGTTATAAAATGTAATATTAGTAGTTATAAAATGTAATATTAGTAGTTATAAAATGTAATATTAGTAGTTATAAAATGTAATATTAGTAGTTATAAAATGTAATATTAGTAGTTATAAAATGTAATATTAGTAGTTATAAAATGTAATATTAGTAGTTATAAAATGTAATATTAGTAGTTATAAAATGTAATATTAGTAGTTATAAAATGTAATATTAGTAGTTATAAAATGTAATATTAGTAGTTATAAAATGTAATATTAGTAGTTATAAAATGTAATATTAGTAGTTATAAAATGTAATATTAGTAGTTATAAAATGTAATATTAGTAGTTATAAAATGTAATATTAGTAGTTATAAAATGTAATATTAGTAGTTATAAAATGTAATATTAGTAGTTATAAAATGTAATATTAGTAGTTATAAAATGTAATATTAGTAGTTATAAAATGTAATATTAGTAGTTATAAAATGTAATATTAGTAGTTATAAAATGTAATATTAGTAGTTATAAAATGTAATATTAGTAGTTATAAAATGTAATATTAGTAGTTATAAAATGTAATATTAGTAGTTATAAAATGTAATATTAGTAGTTATAAAATGTAATATTAGTAGTTATAAAATGTAATATTAGTAGTTATAAAATGTAATATTAGTAGTTATAAAATGTAATATTAGTAGTTATAAAATGTAATATTAGTAGTTATAAAATGTAATATTAGTAGTTATAAAATGTAATATTAGTAGTTATAAAATGTAATATTAGTAGTTATAAAATGTAATATTAGTAGTTATAAAATGTAATATTAGTAGTTATAAAATGTAATATTAGTAGTTATAAAATGTAATATTAGTAGTTATAAAATGTAATATTAGTAGTTATAAAATGTAATATTAGTAGTTATAAAATGTAATATTAGTAGTTATAAAATGTAATATTAGTAGTTATAAAATGTAATATTAGTAGTTATAAAATGTAATATTAGTAGTTATAAAATGTAATATTAGTAGTTATAAAATGTAATATTAGTAGTTATAAAATGTAATATTAGTAGTTATAAAATGTAATATTAGTAGTTATAAAATGTAATATTAGTAGTTATAAAATGTAATATTAGTAGTTATAAAATGTAATATTAGTAGTTATAAAATGTAATATTAGTAGTTATAAAATGTAATATTAGTAGTTATAAAATGTAATATTAGTAGTTATAAAATGTAATATTAGTAGTTATAAAATGTAATATTAGTAGTTATAAAATGTAATATTAGTAGTTATAAAATGTAATATTAGTAGTTATAAAATGTAATATTAGTAGTTATAAAATGTAATATTAGTAGTTATAAAATGTAATATTAGTAGTTATAAAATGTAATATTAGTAGTTATAAAATGTAATATTAGTAGTTATAAAATGTAATATTAGTAGTTATAAAATGTAATATTAGTAGTTATAAAATGTAATATTAGTAGTTATAAAATGTAATATTAGTAGTTATAAAATGTAATATTAGTAGTTATAAAATGTAATATTAGTAGTTATAAAATGTAATATTAGTAGTTATAAAATGTAATATTAGTAGTTATAAAATGTAATATTAGTAGTTATAAAATGTAATATTAGTAGTTATAAAATGTAATATTAGTAGTTATAAAATGTAATATTAGTAGTTATAAAATGTAATATTAGTAGTTATAAAATGTAATATTAGTAGTTATAAAATGTAATATTAGTAGTTATAAAATGTAATATTAGTAGTTATAAAATGTAATATTAGTAGTTATAAAATGTAATATTAGTAGTTATAAAATGTAATATTAGTAGTTATAAAATGTAATATTAGTAGTTATAAAATGTAATATTAGTAGTTATAAAATGTAATATTAGTAGTTATAAAATGTAATATTAGTAGTTATAAAATGTAATATTAGTAGTTATAAAATGTAATATTAGTAGTTATAAAATGTAATATTAGTAGTTATAAAATGTAATATTAGTAGTTATAAAATGTAATATTAGTAGTTATAAAATGTAATATTAGTAGTTATAAAATGTAATATTAGTAGTTATAAAATGTAATATTAGTAGTTATAAAATGTAATATTAGTAGTTATAAAATGTAATATTAGTAGTTATAAAATGTAATATTAGTAGTTATAAAATGTAATATTAGTAGTTATAAAATGTAATATTAGTAGTTATAAAATGTAATATTAGTAGTTATAAAATGTAATATTAGTAGTTATAAAATGTAATATTAGTAGTTATAAAATGTAATATTAGTAGTTATAAAATGTAATATTAGTAGTTATAAAATGTAATATTAGTAGTTATAAAATGTAATATTAGTAGTTATAAAATGTAATATTAGTAGTTATAAAATGTAATATTAGTAGTTATAAAATGTAATATTAGTAGTTATAAAATGTAATATTAGTAGTTATAAAATGTAATATTAGTAGTTATAAAATGTAATATTAGTAGTTATAAAATGTAATATTAGTAGTTATAAAATGTAATATTAGTAGTTATAAAATGTAATATTAGTAGTTATAAAATGTAATATTAGTAGTTATAAAATGTAATATTAGTAGTTATAAAATGTAATATTAGTAGTTATAAAATGTAATATTAGTAGTTATAAAATGTAATATTAGTAGTTATAAAATGTAATATTAGTAGTTATAAAATGTAATATTAGTAGTTATAAAATGTAATATTAGTAGTTATAAAATGTAATATTAGTAGTTATAAAATGTAATATTAGTAGTTATAAAATGTAATATTAGTAGTTATAAAATGTAATATTAGTAGTTATAAAATGTAATATTAGTAGTTATAAAATGTAATATTAGTAGTTATAAAATGTAATATTAGTAGTTATAAAATGTAATATTAGTAGTTATAAAATGTAATATTAGTAGTTATAAAATGTAATATTAGTAGTTATAAAATGTAATATTAGTAGTTATAAAATGTAATATTAGTAGTTATAAAATGTAATATTAGTAGTTATAAAATGTAATATTAGTAGTTATAAAATGTAATATTAGTAGTTATAAAATGTAATATTAGTAGTTATAAAATGTAATATTAGTAGTTATAAAATGTAATATTAGTAGTTATAAAATGTAATATTAGTAGTTATAAAATGTAATATTAGTAGTTATAAAATGTAATATTAGTAGTTATAAAATGTAATATTAGTAGTTATAAAATGTAATATTAGTAGTTATAAAATGTAATATTAGTAGTTATAAAATGTAATATTAGTAGTTATAAAATGTAATATTAGTAGTTATAAAATGTAATATTAGTAGTTATAAAATGTAATATTAGTAGTTATAAAATGTAATATTAGTAGTTATAAAATGTAATATTAGTAGTTATAAAATGTAATATTAGTAGTTATAAAATGTAATATTAGTAGTTATAAAATGTAATATTAGTAGTTATAAAATGTAATATTAGTAGTTATAAAATGTAATATTAGTAGTTATAAAATGTAATATTAGTAGTTATAAAATGTAATATTAGTAGTTATAAAATGTAATATTAGTAGTTATAAAATGTAATATTAGTAGTTATAAAATGTAATATTAGTAGTTATAAAATGTAATATTAGTAGTTATAAAATGTAATATTAGTAGTTATAAAATGTAATATTAGTAGTTATAAAATGTAATATTAGTAGTTATAAAATGTAATATTAGTAGTTATAAAATGTAATATTAGTAGTTATAAAATGTAATATTAGTAGTTATAAAATGTAATATTAGTAGTTATAAAATGTAATATTAGTAGTTATAAAATGTAATATTAGTAGTTATAAAATGTAATATTAGTAGTTATAAAATGTAATATTAGTAGTTATAAAATGTAATATTAGTAGTTATAAAATGTAATATTAGTAGTTATAAAATGTAATATTAGTAGTTATAAAATGTAATATTAGTAGTTATAAAATGTAATATTAGTAGTTATAAAATGTAATATCCCCAGAGGTTAGGTGGAAGTGAGGCCATTTTGGCCTAACCTCGCCGAAATAATAAATAATAAAAAAATAAGTTACGTTTTCTATTTACCGTTTACATGCGACGGTAAGAAATAATCGCTTTAAATTTTAGTATGGAGAAACTTTTAAACCAGGACTGATTTTTCGATTTACCGGAGTAGGATAGCGTAGCAAACTAAGAGCATTACTTGTATTTGTTCAATACATTCGTAAGTTTGATATTTACTCCAAGTAGAATTCCTTACGAGACACTGAACAATGCTTCTTTTCCTACCGCAAAACAAGCGATTCCACCTTTGAAAGATCGAAAACATCTCGGATTCTAAGCTACGGTTTCTGTTAATCGAAACTTCGCCTTCCACCTTACCATCCACAAACTATATAGCTCCTTAAAAAATCCATTGGGCGAATAGTTTTCTCATTCCGTTTACTTTTTTGCGCCGCTTGCCTCATCGTCCAAGAATAAAATCGTTTGCCTATCTCGCTCGCTTCCCTACTACCGCTTCTCGCTCAAGTACTTGAGTGTTATTCGGGCTTATCGACGGCTAAGGTGATATCGCACTTGTGAAATGAACATCCCGAAAGATACGTCGAGATAAGAAATAAAATCGCCCGTGAACTTGGCAGAGTTGGAACCTGAAATACAGTAGCGTATTCAGAGGTGTTCTTGGATTGCGGCACGAAAACTCAGTTTTTGAGGACACATGTCCTGTCTCTCTGTAAAGTAGTCAGCCCGAAGGCCGGTTGGGACCTCATCCCCTCCACCATCAGCTGCGAAGAGCTAGGAGATGGCAATGAGGTAGGTAAGATGAGGAGTGAGGTACTAGGTAAGATGAGGAGTGAGGTAGTTTGCTCTTGTTTCCTCACCAAGCCAGAATGCTGTAAGCAGAACAAGCTCACGGTAGTGAAGCACAATGACTCTACGAGTAACAATTTTCGTAACATTGCATAAGGAGAAACCTTAATTAATGCTATTGTTCAGCATCACTTATGCCTCAGTAGCTTTCATATCATCACAGCCATGAACAAGACTGAGACTAAAGTGAATAAAAGATACATTTTTCTCTATCCCATACCAAAAGACAAATGATAAACATTTCATTCATCAAGATATGGGACAGGCTCAACATGTCCTCTATGTTAACTAAAAAAGATTAATATGACAAAAAAATGTTTAATTCTTCTGTACTTGAAATTCAGGATATCGTCTTAATAATTTTAACACGTTTAATGGAATGGAACTAAAATTGATAGCGAGTCCTTTAAAGATTAAAGAGGAGACGCTATGCCATCTCGTTGGTTTTTTTAAAGGATATGCAAGTTTTCCTATCTCTGAATCAGCCACTGTTAAAACTTCTAGATTTGTAAGAATAAACGTGGAATTAATAGTAAGAATTAAAGAAGTAGTAATCAATGCAGGAGCTGCTTACGCTCTCTCTCCTCAAATTTGGTTTGTTAACAGACCGATTCTTTATTGAAAATGGCAATTCCTCTTCCAAAAGAAATTGATTAGTTGCAAAGACACGGCCGAAATCTTTCTGTGTATGTTACGTGTGTTTCAGGAATTCGAACCAATGGAATATATGGATTAGGCAAACGAAGGTCTCGGTCAAATACACCAATCATCTCCGTTAGCCAAATTATTATTCAACATGGTTTATAAATTTAAACATATCTTCGAAATAGATTAAATTCCTTGGATTTCTTTGTAACCATGTTCCTGCATCTGTTTGATAGTGAGTTATAATGGATGAGGTACCGTTAATTTTTACAAGATCAAACTAAATTAAGTTTGATCAGTTTGCAGTAAATTTTCTCGGTTTGTCAGCCGGATTACTGCTTCGAAGTGCACCACCTTTTCGGCACCTTCCTCTGGAGCCATCTTTAGGATGAAGCCAAATTTCGCCAGGGAGGAAGGTGCCGAAAATTCGATGGACTTGAAGCAGTAACCCGGCTGACAAACCGGGGTAACTTCCTGTATCATCTACGCTAAGGAAACGACAGATAGTTCTCACACTTAAATGTTTCCCGGACGATTAGCTGCATATTTTCAGTCGCTTAGTTACTTGATCCTTGAGTTAGAATAAACTCTATTTATTCTTTCATAAACGCACTCTATTTTATTAACCAATCATCAATCTCTTCAATCAAATAGTCCCTCCGAACTATAACGGTAGTCTTTCCTCGATATTTATAGAGAATTTTGATTGCAAAAGCATCCGGCAACTTTCCGGCGCATATGAGTGTTTAAATGACTCAAAACGTCCCAATAAGAGAAGGGCCGTGAATATCATACCAGTCATCGTATACACTTACTGGATGTAAAATATGAGAACCCGGAACAGAAATAGATGTGGGACTGATTATTCCTTATCTAATATATCTTAAGAATTTCCTAGATATTCAATCATATGCTAAATGAAACGTCCACATGTGTACATTACATAATAAAACACTATGCATTTATGATACAGTGGCACCTTGGTTAACGACGGCCTTAGATAACGACGTACTTGGTTAACGACGAGTGGCTTTAATCAAAAAATATTTTGGGTAACGACGCAGTCTTTGGTTTACGACGCCTTCTGGTGAAGATTGACAATAAAAGCTGCTTTTTCGTTTAATTAATGAGATTTTTTTGTTGCAAATATGATAGAATAAATCACATGTACCATATTTTTATGACACTGAAACTTATTTTATCTGCATACTTGATATGTAGTTTGGTTGTGGGAAATCGCACCTTGGATAACGACGGATTTTGTTAACGACGACAGTCTTGGAACGAATTACCGTCGTTAACCGAGGTACCACTGTAACAGGTAATTTTTTTTATCATTTTTAAGTGCGTTGCAATTCGGCTTTCTTGCCAAGTGACAACGCTGGAGGGGAGTATAACATAACAATTAAATCTGATTTCAATTGCCTGTCATTCGCCCAAAGACGTGAGGAAAACACCTCCAAAAACCTCCAGCAGGTAAACATATTGAAGGAATTTAATGCTTAAATTTAGTTCTCCCGAAAACACATTTAATGTGTTGACGGAAATAAACTAACACGTAAGGTTAATTAAGCCATTTGGTTTAAATAACAGATATGAAATTGATTTCGCGCGATCTGAATATGCGTACATAAGATAATTCATCAGGCACGATTTAAGTCTTTTCCTAAAAATCTGATATATTTTACGAGGAATTGTACCTCCTCGATATGGTCATAAATAAAGAAGTTGTAGATAGCTAAAATAGTTGTGGTAAATTGGAAAGATGAAATGCGAGGAGTACGGCTGGAATTCTGCGCGCTTCGGGATCTACAAGGCGAAGGACTATTGGGAATCCAACAAAACTTTGCATGATCATCCGAGTATTCCATAATTACCCTATATGGCCAGTTAATAATAGAGTTGTTCATTCCAGTTTGTACGGCTGAATTTAAGAGGTCGGCTTTAATGCGGATACTGCTGTTTCGGGGACGAAATTCGGTTAGCAAAAGCTTAATTTATGTCCGTATCATCGCGCAACAAAAGTGCGAAGGAATACCAGGTGTGAGAAATAGCGACATGACTGGGAACCTAGGTCTGGGAACTGTCCGGGCTGGTAGATGTATGGGGTTTCACGTATGATTGTATTTATGGAGATTTACGTATGATGTGTATACCTAAATCAAAACACACGTCCCATCAGTGAAGATCAAGTGTAATGATATGCTAAACTTTTCTGCACAAATTTTGTGACAGACAAAAAAAGTTCGACCAATATTGGAGGCACGCGAAAAATTCTGAATTTCAGGCCACAAATTAGGGATAGACCTTTATTACTAATATTACTTTGGTATAAACCGTACATTGAAGAAAATGGTGTAAGAAATTTCGTTCTTATTAATTTAACAAAGTACTTCAAATACTGTTATTTGAAAAAATCGACTTATGTCAAATAAAGAGTCAAAAGAACACCTACACCATACTTAGGGAAAACAGCGGCGAAAAATCGGTGGTAGATATGCCCTAAATGATCGGGGTGGTTATAATAAAACAACATTTCGCAAAACATTGTATGAAAAACTCGAAAGTATATTTTGCAGGCTTGTCTTCGCAAACATCGCTTTTTAAGCGATACATTTTCCCTTATTCTTTCTGCCCTCCAATTTCTTTTCAGCATTTGTTTGTTCCTTTTCCACTATCTTCCAGACCATTTTCTCATCTCCATCAATCTATCTCTCGATGTCTTCCCTTAGGCAAGCGCCAGCCGTCCAGCGTCCCAGAAAATGACGTCCCTGTGCTTCGTAAACGTCAAACGGACGTCGTCACCGTCAGACATCCTGCGCTCGTTCCGGACGGAAATTACCGTTTAACAATCGATGGACCAATAATTACGGCCACTAGGTCGCGTTAAACTGTTTAAACGACTCTTATAAAGCCGAGCGCACTTTTTAAATAGGCCAGAGGAATGTTCTAGGTACTTAGGTGCGTAGCAGGTGCTGGTGCCTTAGATAACTGTTTCGTGTCAGTAGTTTTTTATTATGCTGTTCAATGTTCCTTAAATTAGTCATTAGGATAAATTTCCTCAAGATATTGATAGCGTACACCAAAAGAAAGGAGGATAAAGAAGCCAATGTGCAAATAATATACTAAATGAAAATCATTATTATTATTATCATCATCATCTTGAAATTTCGAAAAAAGTTTTCTTCGATTAAATGGTGAACCATTTTTACAAATAGAGCACCCCCTGATGAGCTAGATTAGGCGCAGAGGGACCTGAATGCATATTTTCCTTTTGTAATATTAAGGAAGCATGGTAAATAACTATGCAAATTCTACGGAACTGTTCCGTTGCCATGCTTCCCGTTATGGAATTCTACAAGGTTAAGGCTTCTTCGATTGATTTTATAATATAATTATTCTAAATTAATTGTATTGTGAGCCGAATCAAGGAGTTTCTTTTTTTCTGTACTCTTATTATTCTTCTTGTATTACCTTTGAAATAAAATTAATATTTTAGTTATTATTATTAATGATTATTATCACTTAAGTAATTTCAGAAGAAAATATTCTCCAGGGTTTGAGGGCAACAAAGCTGTTCATAGTACCGATACCATATACCAGTTATGGTAGTAATTCTTTTGAATATATAATATCTACTGAATTGAATTAATTACCGAACACGCCCCTGCACCTGCAAATATTCCACTTTTTAAGAGAGAACAACAGTGTTGGGCCAGACAAAGTCATTCAGGCAGACCTCAAGGCAGTGCAATCAGACCTCTAATATTCCTGATTTATATCAATCGCCTGATAATGCTGTCAGTGCTGACGAATTGATAAGATTTAGAGAAGCGAGGAAGACAGGATTTCAATTTAGTTCATATTCAAAGGTGGTGCAAAAAATGACAGCTAGATCTTAACGTAAACAAGAGCTCTGTGTTTTATTATTTCAAAAGGTATCAACTGCACCGCCAATACAAAATTAGGTTACCATAAACCTGGTTTATGAACATTCTCTTTGTGTATTTTTTTTTTAAATGGACATTTTGTGGCACCTCCTCTTGCTCAGGAGGACCTGAATTGTTAACTCTCAGCATTATGTTCGTTCTTTTATTATGTTTCATTTTATTATTATTAAATGCATTATCATCCTGTAAAAACTGAAAAAA
>KZ308360.1:1766839-1784491 GCA_000376725.2 Ladona fulva | reverse complement strand
TGTGTGTACTCATTGGTTACTTCGGAGATTTATGTTAAATTGTATAATTTATAGCTGTTTAAATTGTAAATATAATGATAGAGTAGTTTGAAATAACGATAGGCAAAGATGTTGTTTGATTTTGATAGATATGTATGTAAGACAGTAAGTTTGTTTGTATTCATTGTGTTATTGTATAATTTTGTCAAATTAGTGTAAGATAGCGTCGCCACCTGACTCAGCGTCTGACTGCGACGGTATTGTATAATAAATAAATAAATTAAATAAATTACCCTTCGTGTTAAGTAGATTTATAGTTTAGTAAATATTTTCATCGGTTCGGCTTGAGCCATATAGTTTTGAAAGATAAAAGCTTTTTTGAATTTCGTAACTTTTGAGCTAAATAAAATGTTTGAAATTACAGCATTTACTCATGCTACGTAAGCTATGGTTTGAACGCTGAAAAAGAACAGACTAACAGAAACAAATTTCCCGGTTCTTTTATCAGCGAGTATTAGATTAAATCCGGTTAACCGGTTTCAGCAATAACCGCCTTGGATACCCTATGGATTATTGCTGTGATATCAATCACTGTCTTTGATAGATCCCATCTAAATGAGATTAATTAATCAGATTTTCCAGTTTCTTAACGGTTAGAATTCTGTGAGAAAACCCGGTTAACCGGTTTCGGTAATAAACTGTTTGGATGCCCTATTAATCATGGTTGTGGGTATAGGTCCCATATCCCAACGAAGACTTATACACCCACAACTACGCAACTCCATGAACTCTATTCACTTTTTCATCGCATCCTCATCTCCGCGTCACCCTCGAAATTCGTATTTTGACGTCCAGACGATTGAAAGACTTTCTCTTCCCTTCGGAGTTACGGTTCAACGATCCGCGGGAGCATAAAAAAATATTTATTGTGACCGTAAAAATCCGAAGATGTGGCAACGTCTAGGCTCGGAGTCGCTTTATCTAGCTCAAGTGTAAGGCGCCGTGGAGAGGTATGAAGGATAATAAAAGCAGTTTTGGCATCTCGACAGGGTAAAAGGAGAAAGTGCACCATCTGCTTAAATCTGTTCACTGAGAAACGGAGCGTAAAATCCCGGTCGCCGCGTTGGTCAGTCGCTCGTCAAAATAATAAATACGCGATGCGAAAACATTTTTAAGAGAGGTCCTCGTGCGCGACTATATTCGAAATATTGAAGGACCTTTTTTTATTCGGAGAGGGGCTCGTCCGCTTGACGTCCGCGCTTCAGAAGTGGACGGTTTCCAACCGCATGACCCCCTCCGTAATTCCGGCGGAATCTATTTAGTTTTCCCGGAGTAATGAAAAGCGTAAGTCATTGTTCGTCGCTCCCTGGACGCTGTGAAATAAAGAACGTTGGAAGAAAGGGCCGATGGAAGAATTTTTGGATGAATGCTATGTGAATGTTGACGAAACTCATTGTTTTTTATCTTTAATTCTGAATTCCAAAATATTGTGCACATATTTACCCTGATTGCTCCTGGGGTTACTCAGAGCTCAGAACTATCAACGGAGTAATATAAAAAATTGATTATTTAAATTTTTACATCCTCGGATTATAACATTCACTATAGAATAGAGATGTAAAATACATGATTATACCAAATATGAAGGTGGAATGAAATATATTCACAATATTTGTAAGTCAGTCAGTCATTGACTAGAGGTTGTGTAAAGGTTCTGTTAGACCAGGGGTCCCCAACAGTGTTAGTCCCCGTATCCCCTCGGCTATGACAGAGCCCTAATCCTATTGACATATTACAAAAGAATTAACTAATGATAAAGCCATTTATTATCATGAGAATGATGATGTTAACATAGTATACTGCGCTCCAGTATTTTTTATCACTACGGAAGGTGAAAACCGCGATTGAAATCTTCGAATTTCGACGAAGATTAGTAATTTTATTGGTCCGATGGTTGAATTCCATATTAAGGCGACCTGGCAAGAGGACATTAACGGTGAAAGGAGAATAATACATAGGATTTGTTTGCTTCGTAAGCCGTCCATACTGACTCGAAAAACTAGAACACGCTTTTTATAGAGGAAAAATACCTCAGAGCAGGTCTTCAGGACAAACTGTTAAAATTAAACGTGTCCCATTCCTATATCAGATAGTTAATTAAAATAATCCAAATTTTCATAAAATATCACGCTTTATAAAAAACAAAAATTTATCTGTAAAGTGGAAACTGCCTCATCTGCATAGAAGCGAAATATACAAATTACAGAATAATTATGATTATTACGACCTATTTGGAAACCGGTGCACTCTTTTCGATGGTGATTACCCGTTTTCACGAAAAATATTCTGATATTGATATCCTTATAAAACTGACATTAATATCGCATCTGAAGGTTAAGGAATATGAATAGTTAAAAATGTTTTACTTAAGTCACTCATTCCTAAAATGAGCAATTAAGCTTTCGCGGCACTCCTTTATTCTCACTTATCAGAAGTGCTTATTCATGATGAAAAGTGTACAGAGAATAGACATTTGAAATAGCCAAATCAANTATAAATAATAATAGAAAACTTTGAGGGGGGATCGAGTCCGTCAGTCCCCTCCATGAATGTGCCTGATTTCTAATAATAGTTTTTGTAAAATTTGATAATAAATTGCTTTCGAATAGAATAAGATCCGAATAACTACCAAATTAATAGGGATCCGCTGGCAATACTTCAACGGTACTATCTTTCTGGCTGCAGTTTAATTAGAAAGGAAGTCCGCGTCGAGAAATTCGAATATATTCTTTAAAATCTTGGATTTGCTTCATTTAAGTGATCTTGTCTGAGACGTGAGATTTTCCCAACAAAACCCTATTCACTGTCAAAGACTTTTCTCTAGCATATCCACCGAGTGGAACAGCTGGGAAACCCCGCTTTTTCTGCGCTCAATTAATTCCTCCGCAGCGCTGATTGAGTGTGTATTCGGGAAAAGTTCCTTTCGTACGTATTTGTTGATGGGCGGGATGAAAATAAACTACTTCTCCGAACGGAAGTTTGCGCCTCCGTCCTTCAAGTTGTCTTCCCTCTCAATGATCTTGAATGACTCTTGTTGAAACGCTAACCCTTCAGAACAAGCAGATTATCGACAAACAATGTCAAGCCATCGTGTTGATTTTGGCTAAGAATTAAGGGGATCATCGCCATCGGTGCCTCAAAACACTTTATTTCTGTCGAAGTATGGGGAGCAAAGAATATCGGGTAGAAACGCATAAGAGTGAGTTAATAAGGATAAGAATGGATAGACCATGAAGATTTGTGCGAATTTCTCCATAATCGACGTTGAATGCTGCCAAAAGAAATCCCTTATTTCGAGGGTCGCGAAAATAATGTCAATGCAAATAGGCCAAAATTTTATTTTGGTACGACTTGGCAACAACGTTTCACCGTCTAGTGATAGCTAAAGCTCGATATCACATTTTACTCTTTGGGAACTAACTTTCACGGTAGTTTCGCAATTTATTTTCCGTGTTTTTAACGTTTATTTGATATCTTAAATCTTGAAAGATCTCGGAGAAGTCGGTGTTTTCCCCAGGCATTTATAAATTAGTGCATTAATTTTATAAATGTCTGGGGAAACGATTAGTTGGGTGAACTAGCTTATGAACGCCTTCTCACTATTTCGCAGAAAAACTGGTTGCATTCGAACCTGTAAAGATGTTAAATTTCGGTCAAACACATTATATAACCCAGCTTGGGTTATATAATGTGTTTCTTTTGTAATATGTCAATAGGATTAGGGCTCTGTCATAGCCGAGGGGATACGGGGACTAAAACTGTGGGGAACCGCTTGTGTATTAGGTTTTATGTAACTCCATACACTAATCCCAAGATAATCTTCTCTTTTTCGAAACATAGTTTAACCCCCGTTAAGGCAACCAATATTTTATTTATATCAACGTAAATTTTTACGGATAAATATTCATAAAGTTTTCTTGAAGGCGAAATTAAAATATTTACGTAAAAAATGATTAGGTAAGAGTAGGATTAGGTAATAGTATTAGGTAGACTCGGATAAACTGAATTTCATAAGAGTTACGGATTAACTTTGGGACTACTGTAGTACATCGTTCCACCTCGGATAGCTAGATACTTACAAGTGAGTGAGTGATGTCCCTTAAACAAGTGGAGGGAATACTATTTGCTCAGCGGTCAATATAACGCATTTCTAGGGTTCGAAGGGTTTCGGCTATGTGTGTGTGTGTGTGTGTGTGTGTGTGTGTTCTTTTGGCTTCAGTTCCCATAAGCGGCGAACATGGCTCGTTTGCTGGCTTTCTTGCTATTAATTATCCGCAGCCGGTAATTTGGTCCGCCATGATTTGGCCCCAGGGTGATTTGGTCCCACGACGATTTGGTCCGCGGCAACTGGGTGATACGATGATTTAGTAACCACACCCGATAAATTGGTTGGGCAAGGCTGAGATTTGTCATCATTAATTGTCATTGTTAGTGCTGGATAGAATGCAGAAATTTCGGAATTATTTAACCGTTTGTTGAAAAAATTTTAGAAGTATTCACTATTGGAATCGGAGCTTTCAATAGTTATCCTTACTTTAAAATAAGACAAAAGTATTGTTTACGCTTGCTTTTAAGTATTTTATACGCAAGGAATACGCATCCCGAGATAAATGAGTATTGTTTCAGAGATAAATATCGATGAGGAGAAATCGAAATAGATGATTAATGTAGAGGGTAAATTGGAAAGAGAGACTGCAAAAACCATAGAAATTTACATTAACTAATTTATGATGCTATAAGAATATTGTTCATATTGCAATCATTGGGAGAAGAGTTGGAGGGTAGGCAGTTTCAGGATGCTGACGTTTGCTATAATCTCCTGGCAGTTACTTACATTAAGATTACTCAAATGGACCAATGGAAATAGTTATTTACTTGGTGACGGGGGTGGGGGAGTGGTTTATGTTACCTATGTATGCAAATAGGCAGAGTAATGGGTGTCAAATCACTCGTACCTTTGTACAAATGACCAACAAACAATACATAACGTCATAAATGTCTCTATGGTCGTCATAATTGTCCCTATGGACCAAATTAATATGACTTAATCATCAAACCTCACTAAAAGATGGAAACACCTACCAAGGATTTTTATCACCCTGACGTATGTTATTATTAAAACGTAAGATTGGGTTTTCCTTCATTATAGATATCAAACAATGTATCCATACTCATATCCTTCTCATTTCAGTGCTCTACACTTAATAAGCAATACACGAATTTAGTGGTCGAGATGGTGATGGGGGTTCACATTTCGTATTCATCTACATAAAATGAATATTCTCTAGCGAGATATGGTGGAATTCCATTACAAATTAAATAATAACTACAACTTGTACTTGTACAAGTCTTCTTCTCAGAAAGTTGTAGTTATTATTTCATTTGTATTCATCTACACCTAGATAAATACCCTTTTCGGAGTGTGGGGGTATAATAGATAAAACGCGGTTCCATCTATACATCAAGTTTGGAACAATCACAAACTATCAATGCTCTTAAATTTATTGCCTTCATAATGTTGTAAGAACAAATTATCAAAATTCAAAGCAGAATTTACACATGATAACCAGGACTCCTTCACGAGGTAGTTGAAGATACTATCTATGGAGGAGCTAATGGGTGCTGACCTAAGCGCGAAAAATTTGTTCCGATTTTTCATAAGTCAACGCACAAAATCAAATGCTGTGTATGATGAATGAATAGATGGAAATCGCATGAATTCTTAGATAATTTGTTATCCATATAATTCTTTATAATTAGTTGATATGTTGTCTCGACTTCACTCCGTAAATGTATATTAAATCTCCTTTGAAAGTTCGGAAAACTAATTGCATTCAAACTTGGGGAAGTCCAAATTTTGCTGGGGTTGTTCTAAGAGTGTTTTCAGTGAAGAAGTTGAACTTCCTCTCAACTGCTTAGTGCATTAACCTCTTTGTGCTTCAGTTCTCTCAGCCTTTCACAGCTTCTCATCTCAGGGATTCTCTGGACCGTAAAGCAATCGAAGATTATCTTGGAAACTATGCCACGGAAAGCTACGATTCAAGCGAGTAATCGGAAGATTAAAGTGAGATAAGAAGTTTACGGCGAACCTCACAATCAGCTCATAATTGAGAAATACTGATGTTTATTGGTCTAAACTACGAAACTGTAGCAATGATAATGACCGCCGTAATTTCGATACCAAATCAATTTGAATGATTAAAGAAAAACATTTGTGAGTGTAAAAAGATGATCGTGGTGTTGAAGTGCTACACAAAAATACATGTAAATATCCTTTTCTATCGTGAAATGCATAAAACCTAGCAAATTAACTGCCTTTCAAATCCAGAGTGGGATATATAATTAGTTACGCCACGTTCTAGCTGTGGGTCTCTTCCCAAGTGGAGACCCAAGAAGTTTGTAATTAGAAGCATCATGGTGAACATTTTGCAACATGGATGCCACCGTGAAATGCAAAAGCTTACTATTCTAATTGATGGACATAATTAGTAACAATTTACTTTTTGTACATGGTAAAATGAAGCGATAACACATTCCATGGTTGCTTGTACTACTTTTTATAAGAAAGCGGGTGATTTTCAATTTTAACCGTGATATTTCCTTAAGGCTGCTTTAGCGCTTAAACATATTATATAAGCCTATTTTATTTTCAACTTTTAAGACATTAATTACCATTGCTTCTCACTTACTACTTCGCAGAAAAACTGGTTGCATTCGAACCTNGGTAGGGCGACCGCCTCTCTTTTATATATCCGCCATTGAAAGAACGTTCTGTACACATTCAACGAAATCTGTATACGTGAATTAACTATAATTCAGAACTTCGGCGAAAGATTCATAATTAGTCGAAATTGGACGAGTTTAGTCATTGAACAATATAATAGAGCTCTTTATTTATGCTTTCACTCAATGAATCTGACTGAGAACTGTAATTCTCATGGCAGAAGTTTAGTACGTCAAATTACATCAAATTTCAACAACGAACAATTAACAGAGGGATGACAAATTTTAAATTTAGGATCTTTGTGTGCGGGATTACAATATAAATGCCGATGCGTTGGTAAATACGTAGTGCAGGACGAGTATTTCATTATTTTATTATGTTATGTTGTTATGTTATATTATATAGAGAAACCAAGACACAGCTATTAGTGTAGTCCTCGGTAGTATAGTGGTCAGTATCCCCGTCACGCGGGAGACCGGGGTTCGATTCCCCGCCGGGGAGGATTTTTTTTTTCCAAAGTGTAGGGAGCGAAGAAATTCGATGCGTTTTCAATTGTTTTCTTGAAAGGCTCGCCTTATAAAATATTCTCGGCAGCAACAAAATCTTACACTTAATTTTATCTTCGAGTCATACAGAACAGCATGTTTTTTCACCCATTCTTTATATTCGTCTTTCACATTTCATACTCAGTAAGATCCAGAGTACTCTAAGATTACGACTCAGTAAGGTTGCAGAGACCAGACTAAGCCCTCCTTAAGAAATTGCCTTTGGTAATGATGAATATTGTCAGAATTTCGGTATATTTTGACCGGAATCAACTATCGAATAATATCGAACAAGAATAATAACCTTTTATATTACCTATCCTGTAATTTCCTACCTTACTGTACTTACTCGTATGTTACATTCGTACAATTATTCAATCGAATATACATTTCTTAAAAATGTAGTCCTTCCAGTGGAAATTCCAGAAAGAAATTTTACACGTTATAAAATGGATACAAACTAAAAGATCTGAAATAAGCACTCCGATCCGGAATTATAATGAGAAGAAACGAGAAGTAGGAGAAAGTCAACGTAATCTACCCTTCATCCATGCCAATGGTTGTCAAGGCGACTACTTGAGGAAGGACGAATCTTTGCGTGATTGCATCGAATTTTTCATGACTTAAAGCAGTAATCTTTTTTTCATTGTCTATAGCACTCATGGTGTATCCTGCACGTGCAAATAGTCTGTGACGAACAAACAAACACACCCTAAGTCATGTAAAACGTCTTGTATGCCCCTCGTAAAAAAAAATTTTACCGGTTTTCCAACGCCTAATTTAGCTATAAGGGAGTAAAAAAGCAATGCATTATTGCTGGTGACTATGATATGTTCCATCGCCTGAGGGCTATAAAATGATACCTCGGCTTACGAGTGACCCTGATAGTGATTTTTTCGGCTAACGAAGATTTCTTTCGCTGTTTTTCAGACTCGGCTAACAGATATAGATTCGGCTAACGAATGTTTTCATCGATGCACTCGCTGTAGAGAAGCATAAAACATGAACGGTTGGGTTGGGTTGGGTTGTGAAAAATAGCGAGAAAGGAGACGCCTGATAACATACTTTGGCCAACGAAAATTTCGGCTAACGAATGTGATTCCGGAACGAGTTAGCCAAGTATCACTGTATTCTATTGCCTGAGGGCGCTCTTTCAGTAAAAGTTCGCAATTCCAAGTCGAAGTACTTCACGAAAAGACTTCGCACATCGGGAAGTTGATACATATATTTAACGGTTCGTAAACCATAATAGCCTCACGAGTGAGGGTTCGGGACCAAACGGGTGTTCAGCAAACGCCGTGGCTCCAAACAAATGGGAAGTTTCCCCACAAGGGTCACTGTCCGTCAAGAATGAGAAAAACAGGACATTTTCGGATCTACCTTAAGACCAGGAAATGATACAATTTTTCAGCCATATATCAGAATTTCCTGCCTTCAAAAGTATCTTTATCTGATGTTTGATTCGTAGATATCGGATAATCGAATCAAGGACGTCTATACGCTCTGGGTTGTTCTCTCTCGATAAAAACCGCAGCACACCTATGATGAAATTATGTGGTATCTCAATAAAACAGCCTACGTTGAGTCGGAACTTATGACCGTAGGATTATAGCGAAACGTATCAAGCGATATTTGGTGGACCATCTCCATAATTTATAAATGATTATGAAAAAAGAATTGACAAAGTCCGCAAATTAGAAAAAAACACGCGACTGGTTTCGGGGTAATAACATAACATTCAGGGCATGATTCGAAACCATCGCGTATGTATTTTTTCCAATTTGTGGACTTCGCGAAATTTAGTTTCATAATCTTTAGTAGAACGTAAAGTTAGTTCAATCCAGTTGTGGGTCTTGAAAAATGCCATAGGTTGGTGAGTAGGCCAAGGGTAAACATAATCCTAATTTACAGAAACAATTATATTATTGCATTCATTCTCGCCAATTAATGATTAAATTACTATATTGCGCGAAAAACTAATAGATGCAAAGTCATGCTTAATGTTTGTAAACACGTTCACCATATTCTACTGTGATTTCGCGGATTTTTCCACCACCTCATGTAAAATGTTTCCCACAACGTGGGTTTTTTCTTTGTCAACCTTCAGTTGCATAGATTGTTCCTACACACCTCTCTTTCTTTTAGTTTTTAATTTTATTTTGTACATATTATAATGACATACGAGGTTAGGTGGATGAGAGATCCACATGAGCCTAACCTCGCCAATAAAGAGTCTATCTACCAGTGCAAACCGTCATCTAATTGTGGAATGAGCCATGAACAAACGTCACCTTCTCCTCTATTCCCCCAAATCATCCTTCGCGCTTCCCCTTTGTTTTTCGTGCACTTCTTTCCCAATTTGGAAGTTATCCCTCCGAAACTCCGCCGTCTATCCCTTTTCAATCCAGACAGGTGTTTTTTTTCACCCCCGGAAACAATCGTTCTCAACCCTCCGCTCCTTCCTCTCCAGCAGAATAATCCGCGCGATCTGGAGAATTCGCCCCGTGTCTCTCTCAACCCCTCAAACGTCAAATCCTTCCTCTAAGCCGCGCATCCGTGTATTTTTCCCTCGCTACGCACAACGCTTTATACCATTCCTTCGCTCGCCCCAGCGCGAGAACTTTTTGCGCGCGTTTTTTCGTCGGCGACAATCGTGATCTCGACCGTCCAGGATTTTTTTTCATCTCGCATCCTTCCCTCTTTCTGGCGCCGAAAAATGAATAATAAAGGTCCCATTTTTGACTCGTTCGGGGGCTCCAACCTTGCCACGGCGGGAGACGTATGCCCAAAGGCAAACGGAAGTGGCGAAGTGGGGGTGGAATATTGGGGGGCGGTGAAAATGCGGTGTGGACCCAGAAGGGGGGGGNAGGGGTTATTATATTATATTATATTATATTTATTCGTTATATTATATTATGCGATTGTCAGGGTTGGAGAGTATTTTTCTGTCGGAAGGCCACATTTAAGGTTCTGCTGTATAAGATGGGCCGCATGTGAAACTAGCAGGCCGCTCTTCAGTTGCGGATTGCCTACATTTAAATAGTTAACATCGAAATTGTACGTGAGAAAACAAAATCATTCGCTGAGGGAACTAAAAGAGTATACTCGCCACGTTATTTTCGCTAGGGATCAAGTGCAAGATTGGGAAACAAAATTATTTGAATAATGGAATTTAATTCGTAAAGTCAATAAAAGACCGCACTTAACGGACAAGAAGGCCGCAGTTTCCCCACCTCTGGCCTTTGCTGTTCTTGTTGATTTTCTACATCTACATATATACCCTGCAACCAGCCTCTCGGCGTGTAGCAGGGGATGTAAACACCAAGCGTTTGAGTTACCTCTTATCGCGTATCTTTCGCGGAAAGAATGAACCCCTAAAACGACTTTTCCTCGCGTCTTTTTCTCTTATTTTTAATATTTTACGCTCATTGTCGGATGGGCCGAAGTAGCAAGGGGTAGTATAACACCAATTACGTCTTCCGCAAATGTACTTTGTCTGAATTTATGAAGCAATCGGAGCCTTCCAATCTCCCTTCTTTCAAGGATTCCCAACCTGCGTCTGAGAGCATACTTTTGTAGTTTTATAAGTTGAGCTAGTACTTTTATGAACCCTCAGCCACTTAAATAAAAGGCGAACTGGTTACCCTGTTGGATGCCAGGGGACCCCAAAACCTTTAAAAATTAAGGTTTTTTTTGATTATATAATCATTGCCAGATGTGTGCAGTTGCCACCTGGACTACGTGCTTAAGTACAGCCTCTTAATTATAACTCTTAATTATTAATTCCTCGTACTTTTCAATTACAAAACTACTTCCCATTCGTGTTCCAAATTTTATTTGTCGATGGTGTTATTTCCTCTGTTTACTCAGCATTAAAATCTGACCTTATTTTAGCAATAAATTTAACTTATGGCGGCGCCACTCTTTCATGTCAAAACAAACTGCAGAATTCCGATATCTAACGTGCACTGTACGCCCTTCCATATCACCGTGGTGATTAATCAACCAATGGCTATGAAAGATGGTCTTGTTGCCATCGGCCGTCTCCTGCTTTTTCTCTTCCATGCGATTCTCGGAAATGTTATCCAGCTTCAAGAGCTTGGTATCCTTCACAAGGACGCCTCCGAAGACTCTTATCAGCAGTGGGAGGAGGGAACTCTTGCTCATCGCCAGGTACCATAAAAACCACGCTATCTTCATCACCGACGATTAATTGACTCTACCGAGAGCGATAAAATGGTATTACACCGCTGGCGTGCTTTTTTTCCTGGCGGAAGATACCGCGTTTTTTTCTGTCTCGGAGGACTTTATCGTCTAAAACCCACTGGACTAGAATCCCTGAAATCCAGTTCGTTTATCTCAAGCGGCGGACTGATTTTTTTCTTCTATTTTTATGCGCCTTCCTCCTGTTTTTGCCCAAGACCTCGATGGGATATCGACAGTTGGGGGTTTATAATTTACGGTTTGTATGGAGAATGGAGGTTTTTGATTCCGGATTATGTGTATTAAGGGCAGTCGATACAAGGCCTGAATATCCGTTTGCAGGTTGTTGGCAATAACATCGCCATGATTGCATGAATATCGATAAAAATTTTCTCTTATCGTCATTCAATGCTTGAAGAATGTTGCTACACTTGCATAAATTCTCCGTTTGGATCATGCAAACCATAATGGAGAAACAAATTAGAAAACATGTATAAAAATCGATCCCTTTCGTTGTAGTGCTACTCGGCAATAAGAAGTGATACGGAAATCTTCTTGCACAGAATTTTAGCTTAATCATTTATCTTTTAAACCTGGAACTTTTCAAGTATGTACGTTTCACACAAATTCCGTAGTCGTGTAATTCGAGCAACGTGTCCAGCGCATTCCGCAGCAAACAGATCGAAAGAGCTTCGTCGCTACAGTAAGTCGTTCGAACCATCTAAAGCTCTCTATATACATGTATATAGAGAGCTTTAGAACCATCGCCCTTCCACCGCCTTCCACCTTCCACGGCATTTCTTCGAACTAAATACGGAAAGCGCGAAAGACGGCTGGTTTAAATTGTATCCGACGCCCTTAAGGATCGAAGTGGATGGCATCCGATGCGAAGTGCATCGAAATTTATACCTTGCGGATGAGTCTTCAAAGTGATCCTAATAGACCAATTGATACGCGAATGATTTACGAGGTGGTGTTCTGTCAGGACAGTATTCAGCACAGAAACCTGTTTAAATTCCCGCCATTTCGCTTCCAATAGATCTGGAGAGGGAATGGGGCTTACCAGGCGAGATGAGGATTGAAGTATTTTGCCGTCTCTTTTCCCTCTGAGCCGGAACACCATAAATGGAGTCCTAGCAAGGGCTGCAAAGAGATGCTCTAACTGTAGGATTTCTTTATTCTGATTGTAATAATCCGGGACGTTCTCTTAAAACTAATTCTGAGTTATACTATCACGTATTTTAAAGATTGATGGAATTCGGCGCCACTGCTATATGAAAATCTTCTTTTTAATTACTTAAAAAAATGTATTTCTTCAATTCCTATAATTTGAATCTCCGCTATCTTAGTTATATTCCTTATCCGAGTTTTTCCATTAGACATGGACGAAAGAGAAAACAATCGGGACCATACTTGAAAACCAGGACAAACCCGACAAAGAGTATCCCGAGACGTAGGATAGGCCTATCTAAATGGCACTTTTCGTTGCAGTAAAATCGCAGAGACTTGATGAATGCCATTATTCACATCATTTATGCCTCATTAGCTATACCACGTCGATGAGAAAGACTTGCAAACAGATACATCTTTTCTGTGCTGCACCAAAAGATCAAGATAGAATTGTAGAAACTCCGTGTGGTTTAGGGGTAAGTGGACAATTACCAGTAACAATTTACTTTGATACTGAGCAGTCATTTAATAACTGGAAATTCGGAATATTAAGGTACCTAAATAAGCCAAGCCACCTTCTTGAATTATTGAAAATGAAAGGTTGATGAACCAACCTTGAAATAATTACGCTTGGCGTTACCTCATTCGGTAACCCTTGAAACCTAAGTCGTCTAGAATAGTGTTTTCCGTCCTTCATGACCTCAAGCCACACTTGCCGTATCCTCAACAGAACCAAGTCCTACCAATATACAATGAGTTCGTTTTATCGATTGATATACTTGACTATTTTACGAATACAGTCTGTTGATGGTTAGAAGTGAAACTATTAGAAGATTTTTTTGAAACTTAAGTAAAATATAACAAAAATCAAGTGAAAAATTAGTAAAAATAAAGCGAAATCAACCTACTCGAGTCCGGCAATACAGATTAGGAAGCCCCACTTCTATTTTTTTATTCTTATTTTATCTTCTTATTCTTATCTTACTTATCTCACTAATATTTTTTAATCTTTATTATTTTTTTTATTTAGTTGTGGGACGCGTCCCAACGGTTGGGGAGCACTGATCTAGAACGTTTCCTCCTCCATGGATTACCACCATGGAGACACAGTCCAAGGGGTCTACGTATTTATTTTATTGAACTATGGCATCACTATTGTTTTCCATGGTATAGCATAACTATTGCAAACATATGCTTTCCGCCATGCTTCACCTGAGGTCATGTAATGTCGAGTCATTTTTTATTCAAGGAGAATCGATGCATATTTTCCGATATGTATTCCGAAGTAATTTTTGCTACATGACGAAGGACGGGTCGTTCTGAACTTTTAACGAGAGAAATATTTTCGCGTAATACATATAAACAACAAAAGAAAAACAGGAAAACCTTTTCAATTGAAACTAAATCTTATATTAATAGCACTGCTAAATAACACGCGCACGTTCACACGACTTTTTTCGACGTTTAAGCGTCATCCTCAAGTGAAGAGGAAGCCAAGTACATCGCGTGGTATTTAGCAAAGTTATTAAGAGAAAATTTAGTTTCATTCGAAAATGTTTTCCTGTTTTTCCTTTTGTCGTCATGGAGTACCACAAAGTTACTTGCCAGTTAGTAGATTTTACTTTATTAAGAATATACGATTGCAGAGGTTTAATTTGGAAGCTTGTGTATAGCGGAGGATTTTACGTTGTTGAGAGACGAGCTGAAGTATGATCGGAGATGAGTATTCGCTTCCTCTTCTTGGTCCACTTTTGCCGCAAAAGCCTTAATCTAATCTTCCCTATCTCTTGGACCCGAATACTGCGAGACGTGCGTATTTATAAGAAAACCACCTGTAGATCTTCAAGTAGGGCTCACTCATTTTAAAGTATCTGATGATTCAGAATCAGATGAATCGAACGACCCGAAAGGAGAAGATGAGCCTTTAACCCAAATGACTTTTAAAGTTTAACGACAGAGATAATGACAATTACAAACACAACACAACATATAAGCGTTATAATAAATTATACATTTTCACTGATAGTGTCACGTTACATAAATCTTAGATTACTGATTATGTAATACACTGATAATATAGCATTGAAAGCAGTCAAGTTTCAGTTGGGTTAATTTTATTTATTTGTTTAAAAGAAACCCATTAGCAGAACCCATAACAGACCTTCACAACGGATTGAAAAAAATTAATCAATAACAAAAAGTATACAAATTTAAAAGAAATAAATAAAAATCATAAAAAGACAAATACAAAAATAAAGAATAAAACTAATTATACAACTACAATTTTAAATAAAAATACAGGTGACTATATAAGTCATACTTGAGTGACATACAAATGGATCGAATGAAGGAGAATGAGTTATGATACTGAAGAAAGTTTTCTCGGGATACAAGCCGGGTTGTCTGGTGGATTGTCTCCAACGTTTTGGCTTCACACTCCGAAGCCATCTTCAGGGAGTTATGATACTGTTGTACAGATGTGGCCAGCGGTAGATAAAGGATCGTTTAGCTATGGAAAGTCGAGGTGTAGAACAATGATATAAAGAGTTTAATGTAGTCGAACGGGAAGGGACACGTAGGGAAAAATGTAAACCAAATCATTAGTCCTGTGTTAACCCTTAACATTGGAAATCAAATCATTAGTCCTTATTTACCCTTGACGCAGGTTGGGAATCCTTGAAAGAAAGGAGATTAGAAGCTAGGCTGCGATTGTTAGATAAATTCAGAGGAAATACATTTTCGGAAGACGTAATTGGTATTATGCGATCTCCCTTCTACTTTGGCCGATCCGACTGTGAGCGTAAAATAAGAGAAATAGATGCGAGGAGAAGTCGTTTTAGGGACTGATTCTTTCCTCGAAAGACACGCGATAACAATAAATTAAAGAGGTAATTCTATTCTTGGTGTTTACACCCCCTGCCACATGCCGAAAGGCAGCTTGTAGGGTATTTATGTAGATGTAGATGTAGAACAATTCTCCGAAGATTTTAGTAACATGGGACCACTCTTTCAAGTAACACTTTATCGACACGCACGAAAATCTATCTCCAAATCAGGATTCGAACCTAGGACTTTAGTTTTACTATATTAGTACGCTAACCTATTCTCCACTGGCAACTTAGTGAAAAGATATCCAAAATAAAAAATTACATTTCCCAACCATTAGCTATATACTTTTTGCATAGTAATAGTAGCTAACTAGCTTTCAAGGAGAGGCGTTATTTCTCAGCTACAGCAATATTTATCTAGAAGTAAGTATACGTATCATTATTTCTTGATCATGTGAGTATTCAGCACAATGAAGTAGGTGAGAATATGTGCAGAGAATGTATCACGCACTTATCCTTTCATTTGGCAGCGAATACCGTCTTTCTCCTTATTTTAGGTGAAAGGGAGACTATTTTAGCCTACCCTCGCCGTAAGTGTAGATTATAGAATAGACAAGAACAAATCTCCGTAATATTTATATTGTTTTTCTCAAGCAAACTTTATTATTATTTGCCAATGTATTGATTGCCGTTAAAGTGATAGGGTAATTTTTTGCCCGTGCTTTGTTCTTCCACGAAGTTACGTACGATCATATCGATTATTCTTCAATTTAGAGTTTACAGTATATATAAAAATACGTCCATTTTTCTACTTGTTCCTAAGACATCTATAAAACAGTTTTCTTGTTACCGTAACTTCCAATAGCCTTCATGTTTGATAAAATATAGGCCGAATGTTTGAAATTATGGATGGATTTTGATTTTACTATAATTTATATAAATGACATTTAGATTCTTATGTGCATTGACATGATTCTAATTATTTCATGTCTGCTGAGATGTATAGAGAGTGTTAGCAATAACAGTTGACAGCAACTAGCTTTGCCAGACTACCAGCCTTGCATCTCGGAATAAATATCTTAAAAATATTAACATCAATGGCATAAAAATACTTGAATGCAGTACCAAAGATGTTAATTTTCTCCCCCTACTTAAATGGAGGATTGCCATATTTATTTCTTTCTTTGAGTCGAAATTTTCAACGAACACATTACCTATATAATGCGCAATATATATTCCTGTCACAATACGAAGGTGTCTGAATGAGATTCTTATCACTACAGAAAAATCCCAAGCCCGAGAGGCAAAATGACATCAACGGCCAGCACATTCAAAGAAGTTATTACTCGTTATTTCATTCTTAAACTTATCTTTGCGGAATAAATCTCCCACTCAACTAAGCCATCCTTTTATATCAGTTTATTAGCATTCGTAATGCGCCCATTACTAAAAATAATTGCGTCTCAGTCCAATTTATTGCTCCACTTCGTAAGGGCATTTTTTCCCTTCCGAGTCAGGAAATATAAACACATCAAGGGAGACCTTGCCTTGAGAAACACAGAAAGATAAATATACCATTCCTACGGAGCAAGCGCAAGAATACTTTTCCTTAATCGTAAATATTGCGTCTGCCATATCAAAACACGAGGCGACGAATTCTGGGCTACGACAAGATCGCCAGCAATGGAAATACCGAAGAGGAATTGTAAACAGTGAAGCCCGAGCGACTGGAGAATTCGTTCAGAAAAAACGATTTTCGACCGAACACTTCAAGTTTCGAATAATGGAATGCAACAGCAGCAGAGGAAAGAGAATTGGAGATGTGATACAACAGAAAAATTGGAAATTTAAGTGGAAAGATCGATTAAATTCTGAAAGAAGACCTTCGGGGAGAAAAAGAAGAGAGGAAACTTTAGAAAATATCTCAAGGAAAAAGAGGGAACTAAATTGAGCTCACGCTGGGACAAAATGGATGCACTATAAAAAGCGTTGGAAGAAAAGGAGAATTGCAATTCATGGTATATGTAGAATAACTGGAAGGAGGCAGGAGCATGACGACCCACATACTATTATTATTATCATTTAAAACCACAAAAAGGTACAATACCTGGTGGTAGTGAATGGCAGTTTATATATATATATA
>KZ308360.1:1724428-1766817 GCA_000376725.2 Ladona fulva | reverse complement strand
ATATATATGTACGTATCCTGTTGTGAAATTCTAACGGGAGAGACGGGATTAGAATCGAGAAAATGGATGAAACTCCGCTGATATGTATGCTGTATGCGATTCATAAAAGTTGAAAGATTTTAGGTAAACACCGATAAATAGTGAATGAAAAAAATGCTGATCGACGGCCGCGAACCAGCTATCACCGCGCACGATGAGTAGCCAAAAAAAGTGTAGTAAGAACCTATACCAACTCCACCAACGAGACTAACTAGAAGGTAATTGCACAGTTAAACATTTATCGAAAGGAGATGAGGATTTTAGGTAGAATTTTTAAACCGTCAATATGTTTATATTCATATAACATTTTATATTTGTTTTTCCATATAATATTCATTTAACGTTTCTTACCTACGCACTTAGAATTTTATTGCTATCTTAGTACTAACCTGTTTTGGAACCATTGTGTTTGTATATCATAATATTCTTTTTGGATTTTTATGACAATTTATTTCTTGTTTTTATTTCTTGCTATGTAATAATGTATATGCACCATTTTGTTTGCTTTTCAGACGTGATTTAACCTGTCGTTTCCTTAAAACTTAGTGGACTATCAGTAGGTTTCTCAGGTTTTTTACATCCTCTACTTGTGGTTATTTTCCTGCTGTGGTGTATTTTTTCTAAGATCTAACTTAGGTTTTTAAACCTACAAAGTATTTTTCTTCTCTGCACTTTTTTCAAGCTATCTCTTCTAAACTTCATATGACAAAGTTTTAGATGTAAGAAGATATTTGATAGTCTCAATCTCGCCATAATAATTATTATTATTATCATCAGCTCCATATCCTGTGGAAGGAAACCCTTAAAAAAATATGACGACTATATCTTGATTACCTATCAACCTAAACTAGTCTCGTTCTAAAGTCGCGAGGCATGCAAAGTATCACTCAATGTATTTTACGTATATTTTACTATTGCTCTAGAGATAAAAATATTTACTATTTTATCGAAGGTAAAAATCTAATTCGGTCTGTGGATGCCAAACGATTTATTCAAGCTTTGTATTAATCGTATTGCGGAATACCTATCTTTCGAGCCGGGCAAACGGCCAGTTTATAACGCCTTCGAAATAAGAACAACTGTAAGCTCTCGGAATGTTTTATCGACGATGATAACGACTTACAAAATAGAGATATAGCGTTCAGAATTTCGCCTTTCTGGAGTAAACACCTCTCACGTTTTTCCTTTCCAATGACAGTTTTTGCTCAAGTTAAACTTTAAGGAAAGAAGCTGAGGATGGGCAATGGTGGAGATGTTGAGAATTACCTTAGTATGAGTAGCAGTATATTTTCAATTACATACATGTATACTTCCAAATAGAAGTAGCTGTATCATGAGGATTAAGTGGGGGAAAATATTTCTTCTGGGATTCATTATTTAATTATTTATTTAATTATACCCTAATGTCCTCACAAACATCCATTAACTGGACCATTACAGTGGTGGGCTTCAAACAACAACAAAGGACGGGCAGACACGACCATTCTCTAACAGGAAAAATCCGAATAGCCGGGATTCTAACCACTAAATAAGAAATTATATTCAGCCGTGGCTGTCTTCTCACATAGAGCTACTTACGGAACTGATCGGCCCTATGAGTATAACGCTTGAAGATGATCAAACCACGTTGCTGAATCGCTAGAGACTAAACTCTGAATATTAGGGATCGTAGTTTACAATTCTTCAAGAGTGTAGACTGATTTGGAATTGCTTACCAATTTTCCGAAATAGTCGTGACGGAGCCGATAATTAGCTTTTTAATCACAGTCCCTCTGTTCAATCTACTTCAAGAAGGAAATTTATTTAGATGTGATGATGGAAAGGTATCCAATGTAACGAACAAACGGAATCGTAACTTCCCAAGGAGAAACGGACATGAAAAAAGTCTGACGGAACTGGGACTCGAACCCGGGTCTCCCAATTGCCGGTCGGTTGCTCTAGCCATTGAGCTATTCCACCAGAACGTTTCTCCTTGCCGAATTTCCCTGTGTGGAATCGTAACTTTTGTGGTAACTCATTTATTAAATTCGGTAATTCTGAAATCCAGAACTTAGACGGTATCCCGCCTATAATTTTGTTTCCCTATTCCGCAAAGACTTTCAATGCTAAAGACACTATGCCATATTTTACGATTCCTACTACGATATCTTCACGAATGGAATATATTACATACGCATTTTGGAACGAGACGTAGAAAAATGTATCATTTATTTAATTTTGTCTCAGCCTCCATACTATGATGCAATGGAAGCTACTGAGATATGAGTGATGCTGTATGATTTCATAAGATAGTCATCTATATTTGTCATTTTAGAGATTTTGACGCTTAACTAGCTATTTTTCCTTACTTTTAGCGACATTCTTCTGTTTTAGCGACATCTCTTACTCTGTGGGAGATGCTCCGTTGAGTTGACCCTCCACTGATGTACTTAAGAGTAACAAGTTTGATTTATTTTAAATAAAGATAGCATTACATTACGCCAATGAAAGCCAATATTTATATTACATTCATTTTAATTTTGGAAACTTCTGAATTCCATCCTTCAAATAAATTTTCTCTCAGAATCAGAACGGCCTATGTAACAGGGAGGACGTATAATATCGGATAGGTACATCTTCTACGAAAGTAGCTTCTCTGAACTTATTAAGTAAATTCATCCTTTGTTTAGATCTTTCATCTTCTAGAGATTCCTATCCTGCGTCCTGAAGCATTTCAGTCACGCTCACTGATTTGTCGTAACAATTTTTTACTAGGATTGAGGAGAGGTGAATTTCTTTGCACGAAGATGTCGTGCAACTAATCCCACAGGAATAACAAGTGTGAAAAATAGCGACATGACTAGGACTCGAATCCAGGTCTCCCATTTTCCGGGCAGGTATTCTAACTGAACTGCCATACCGCGTCTCTTCCACACTGTTTAGGGAATGCTTTGTAACGTATCGCCTTTTTATGTACTACTTTTTCTAATTCTCGAATAAAACACTTTTCTGCAGGATCCCACACACTACCCGCATATTCCAGGTGAAGCCTGACCAACGCAACGTAACATCAGTCACGGACTTTTTCTTCGCTCCGACCGACCATTCTCCAAACGAATCCGAGCTTGTCCACAGATGATACGATTGGGTACGAATATTAATTCATGGGTATTTCTATGGGTTGTACCTGATAATGTCTGGAAGTCCCTAAACCGGTAGGTTAATAAAATTGTGTGGAAAATACGAATTCCATTGTTTCTAATTCATTAAATGATGTTCCACGGAGTAAGGTCCAATCATATTGATTATATCCCTTCCTCTTGTGTTGACCTTTTCTTCTCTGGAGACTATTACCACAAAGTGGCACCAAGTCGTTATGACTGTTTATTCGTTCCCAAGCCAGGAACAATTCAAGGGGGGTGTAATATTTATCTCTATACTCAACCTAGCTTAAGACCTAGTAGAAATATTTACATTGATATCCCTTTACAGAAGTCATAATTTTACACATTTACACTAATGAGCTAATTTAGGTGTTGCTCCCATTGTTTTTTCTTGAGGATATATGTATGAGGATTGCGCGCGGTGAATTGACACAATCATATGAATCCTGCCAATGGATGTTCTCCAAAAAAGATTTTCCTCTGCATAGATCTCTGTTTTGTAATCAATGAATCAATGCATCCATTATANGATATTTGATAGTCTCAATCTCGCCATAATAATTATTATTATTATCATCAGCTCCATATCCTGTGGAAGGAAACCCTTAAAAAAATATGACGACTATATCTTGATTACCTATCAACCTAAACTAGTCTCGTTCTAGTTGTTAGTACTTAACAATCTTCTTCTTTTTTGCTTTTTTCTTCGGAGCAGAGCACCATAGATTTAGATTTTGAACAATAACCCCTGGATTAAAGACCAAAATTAGCTCATCTGTGCGTAACTGCAAACCTATCGTCCCCCACTGACTTACCAATCCCACCCCTGAAATTTTTCACGCGTCCGCGGGGTGAAAGGTCATTGGAAGCCGTGCAATAAAAGTAACGATCGCGTCCATTTGAGACCACCGCTCGCGTTGACAACTTGCTTTGGCTCGCTGTTGGAAAAGATAGGAAGAGGTGGAGAAAACCGAGGGGATACTAAATATTTCACCCTGGAAATGGCTCTTGGTACGGTGGTGAATGTATTAAACCAGTTTTTGGCCTCCATCCCTGAAGCGGTTACCATATTCTGAAATCAATATTCTCGCACTTCATTCAGCACCTCTGGACAAAAAACGAGGCCGGATAACGAAAACATGACTGCGGTAGCGGTACAGAAGTCGCGCCAGCATATCTCTTTTACTGCGACGGTATCTTTCGGATGAATTAAGCGCTCGATACATTTTCGGCCAGTATCGATACCCAATAAATTTCATTTTTCTTCGGAGAGGAATGTGTTTGATCCGAAGAAGTGGATCCGTAAATCAGCAACTCCCTGTGTATTTTCGTCTTTTGGCGACCTTTTTAAACAGTCGTAAAGATCCGGATTGAACATTTATCTATTACAACACATCTGAGTGGGTATTTTTACTGTATGTGTTACATAAATTATTATTATTAGTAAAAATAAAGTGAAAAAAATTTTATTGGAAAATGTAATAGTTAATTGAAAGTCTATCCGTCCTTTTTGCTAATTTATATACATTCAAATCGTCACTTATAACATGTCATTCCTGCGTGGTGTATTTTGCAAAAAAATTGAGAACCTTCTGTTGAGCCTCTTCAGACTCAAAAGAGCTCCATTGTTATCCTCTATTTTTATTTGTATGAATTGCAAACATGTGTTGTATAATGTACCTGTATGGCAAAATATCTTATTTAAAAGTAAATTGCTACAGGTTGTTGCTGATATAAAATTTGACTTGGTATTTGTATGATATGTATGTATATATTGGTTACTATTGAAGATGATAACTTTGTAGTGAAACATATAGCACCATATTTATGAGCATATAAATCCATAGATAATGAAATAAATAAATTTTGATAATGCTACCTCGCCGGCGAAGCTAGTCGCTAATTATAAAATATTCTGTGGAAGATTACAAAGTTTCCTTTTATTCCATTATTGATGGCCTTGCACGAGGTTACGCCTAGCCATATTCATTATATCCATAGAAAAACTGTGTGTTGACTTTTAGTGTAAAATTAGGCACTTCCTGATGAGCTCTATATGGCTTAGGAGGACCTTACTACTTGGAATTATAAAATTTTGTTTTGTTGTTCTTGCTGGCTTCAGGTTCAGATTCAAATAAATTATTATTATTATTGTTATTTATTAAAATGTTAATTTGAATACAAGTATGTAAATAATAACTTTATATCTGTAATATGCCTCATTGATAATTTTCTATCATTAAGACAAAAAGAATCTTAACGACTTTGTGTTAACTTTTTTTAACTCGTTCTCAATATTTAAAGTAATTTTTGGTTTGTGATTATATAAATACTAATATTTATCTGCTCAAAAGCAAGTTGTTAAAAATGTTAATTTTAATACCTCTACGTATCATAGTACATTGAGTTTATTTTCTCATTTGCATAATTACTCCTCGATATTTGCGCTTTAGACTAACTGACAAAAAGAGACTGATATAAGTTACATTTTCTGGAATTAATTTCGCAAAATCTCCTTTACTTCTGGCTTCGGAAATCGCCTTCGCTGAGAACGGCAATCACGCTTACGCATATTTCCAAATACTTGGAAGAGTTTGCACCTATACTCGATTTTATTATTATTGCTACAACTACTTCTACAACTAAGATTGAGCAGAAAAGTAATAAGCTAATGGAAAAAACAGAATATTTAGTATATCCGCATAAATGTATGGCGAGGATAGGTTTGGAAACGGTCCGGAAAGCAATCGGATCGAAAACTGAGATTAGATGGCGTGGATTACGTATTTCACCGAACCAGTTGATAAGATCGTGAGCCAATTGCCGTTCGGAAGAATAAGTTTTCCATTTATATTCGCCCACATAAATTATAGATGAGGGGAGTTAATGCCAAGCGTGTGAACGGCTCATAAATTATTAAGGGTGGTTAAATGGCGATTTGCGCATTCTAATTCACGGCATAAAATTTATCAGATGTTGCATGAAGTTACTCAGTGTTACTGCAAGTTGATGCACAGGGAACGAAATTGGCGATTGGCGAATTGGCAAATGACGGCGATATTGATTACGTGAATATTTGATATATTGATATAATTTGTCACGTTGATTGCGTAATTGGTTGTTATCCATCGCAAACATTTTTATCGCTCACAACTTTCTGAATCTCCTGATCCCAGTGCGAGATATCATGAATAATTATCATTCTCTGGCGGTATCAGAGATAGTCTGAGACAAATCTTTCTTCTAAGGATTTAAAAAATTATTTTCCCTTAGGTTTTACATTGGTCAACGACGACCTCAACGCAACACACCTGAAAAATTGTAACTAAACATCATTGTAACAAAAGTATTGGTAAACTGCTATCAACAAGCATGCTACAAAACTAACGCTGAGTAGATGTGCAATGAAAAATCAAGGAAAAGGATTTTAGGAACTTGGCACGAGAAGGCGTGCAGCTAGGAAAATTCCCAAGGAGAAATGTTCTAAATTATTATAAAATGTGAAAATAACTCAAAGAAAAAGAAGTATATTTCCTAAAATATCATAATTCAAGAAACATTCGCCTTGTTTTGGGTAAATAGGGTGGGGGACGGTGTATATATATATTTAGTTTCATTAATTTCCTAACAAAAAATGTTACATATTTTACTCACTGACGGGGCTGCAGTCTGTCTTATTCCATTTCCAAGGTAACATGCAGGATGGATTCATAACAAAAATTTTCTTTAAACATCGTTTCCTTTCTCATTAGCTATTCAAATTAACTCAGGGATCAGACCTTTACTTCAAAGTTCCTCCCTCCGATTACAATCGCGAGAACGGATAACTATTACTGGACTCTTTTTCCTTACAGCATTAGGAATACAAATCAGGTAGCTTATTGATAGATTCACACCCCCTGCCATACGCCATACGGCGGCTTGCGGGGTACAAATGTAAATGTAAACTATTTCCATAATCGTAATTTTTAGAAATGCTTCGACAGCTAAGAACATTTCGCAGGCGATGCCCAATCGGGAATCAAACCCGAAACCGCTTTCACCGAAGTCGAACGCATTACCCACGCGGCTATTTGGAGGCCTAATCATTTTCTCATGCGTAATCTCACCTCTTCTTTCACCCCTCAAATTCTTCTCATTCCAGGTAAAAGTGATCGATTAAATTTACTGTGCCCATTGAAAATCCTTAATGGATACCAATCTTACTATTGAGCTACATTTCAAGTTGGGAAACGAGCGCTTACTACCTTCCTGTCCAGCTATTCTTACGGCTCCTCATCCTTCAGATCCCATTGTTAAATTTACCCTCCGTCTTTCCCTAACCCTTCTTCTTAGTCACACACGCATTAACGGTTTTTAAAAGTAGTCACTGTTTACACCCCGTCGCTTTTGGTTTATTTTTCTTCATCATTGAAATTTTAAACCATACTTCCGTTTTAGACAGAATTTCCACAAATCCAATTAAATTAATAATTCAATTCCAAGACGATCCCCTTGGGAATTCCACGAGGGAAATAAATTTATCTTGAACGAAAATCCAGGATAGTACTAAGTAGCTCAATTCATTAATGTCATTGGAGCATTTGTAGGGAAAATCAGCAAATACACTGTAAATGTAAATATAATTAGAGTATACAATATTCATTCATTGGTTCGAAAAATACAGAGAGATCGGTAAAATAAAATTTGGAATGGATTTTTAATGAAAACGCTATCGCTAAATTACTTTAATTATTAGCTCGAGATAGTTAAATGAAAGTGAATGCAATGTGATAAAAATTTAACGATAAATACTATCTACTTATAATTACTACATTACTACTATATTGGTAAACTTCTAGATTATCCAATCGAATACAAGTCGAGGATTTTGCTTGTGTTTGTAAGACACCGTGGTCTTTGAGTCAAGAAGGGAAGAAAAATCGCCTAAGATTTCTGCAAATATAATCTCTCATTTCAATCATTAAGAGGCCGCCAATTCGGTGGAAACAGTCGCAAAAGTGTTTATTATTATGGGATAGCAAATGCGTAGTTGTGACAGTTATGGGCCTCCACAGAATTATCCATAATTCAGTAAATTTCGTTCAGGCTAAGTTACATCGCGTAAAAATTTCCATAAAAGACAGCTTTGAAATCGTACCAATTCTTCTTGGAATGAATCTCCTTAAAAACGCTCGAGTTCAATACTTCCCTCATAACCTTCATGATTACATTGTCCCTCTAAGCTCCATTCAAAGAACTCATAAATATTAGCATTTACATAAGTGATCTGCGAGCCTTTATACGGCGTAAGGGAGGAATGCGAAAACTCCGAGCTCCATAATTACTCCTCGATATTTGCGCTTTAGACTAACTGACAAAAAGAGACTGATATAAGTTACATTTTCTGGAATTAATTTCGCAAAATCTCCTTGACTTCTGGCTTCGGAAATCGCCTTCGCTGAGAACGGCAATCACGCTTACGCATATTTCCAAATAATTTGAAGAGCTTGCACCTATACTCGATTCTTCTATCCTCAGAGATAGAGCAATGAGAAGCAAGCGAATCAGTCGGCTAATTAATCCGCAATAACGCGGATGAATTTCCGCTCCAGACATCGATCTCCGCTGGTTTACACCTGTCCGGCAGCGAGAAACGGAAGGATAGTTTCTCTGCGGGAGAACGTCCGGGATTAGAACCGCAGGGCGTCCGATCCTTGGCTCATGCCCACCACCCCTTCGAGACAGGATGGCTTCTGTGTTGGAGATGAGCAAAGGGCAAGGGGTCGTGGGAAGGAACGTTGTCCAAGACCTTATCTCTCTCAACTACCCTTTGAAATACATTGGCTGGCGCACGTCCTCCCAGTCCGGTGGCATTGCCTCCCCGAAGACGCTGCAGCGGTTGAATACACCCCCCGTCCGCATCAACACAGAAGAACTGTACGGGACAGCGTGGTTTTTTCTCGGAAAAAGACTGGGTTTTCCCCGCCGATGGCCCATTGTCCCCTTCGAAAAGTCGAAGCTCTCCTGAAAGAGGGCAGAAATTGGCTGGATTCTTGACTTTATGACCGGTCACTTCGGTTCCGCCATCTTCCGACCTCCAGCGAATGCATTAAAATCTCCGTTTTACCATTTCGGAGGGAATTCCTTCGCCCACTTCGCCTCAGATGTCATCCGCGAGTCGACCGGAGTCACGTGTTCGGTGAAAGGCGCTTTATGGTTCGGCGTGGGAGGACCGTTCGTGTGGAACATGTGTTACAACTGTAAAATCTGCTGGCGATAGGAGCTGAAGCGTTGCCCGAGTGGGAGCTAAGTTTAGTTGTACAAATACTCGACACACCACATTACCGCCCCCAAGTTGGGATAATTCCTGGTTTTCCCCGATCCATACTGCAAGACTTTTACAGCTAAGTAATCCGAAACAGTTGAGTATAGATTTTATCCGCCCATTAGTGTCACTATCGCTATTGCGCAAGAGATTTAGGATGAATCTACATTCTCCAATGGCCAATAAGTGGTGACGATTGGAGGTATTCGAATACTAAGATTGATGCACCGATACCGAAGTCCGAGAAATTTCGAGTAATTTCTTAAGAAAAAAGAATGACAATCTTCAAATATATATAGAAAGATCAACGAGTAGAATAAGTTCCTGCTACCATATCTTGATGAATGAAATATTTATCAGTTGTCTTTTGGTACGGGATTGAGAAAAATGTATTTATAAACTTTTGTCTCAGTCTTGTTCATGGCTGTGATGAGATGAAAGCTACTGAGGTATGAGTTATGCTGAATGATGGCATCAATCCTTTAGGTATATTTGACCCATATCCTCCCCGAGTGCGTACCTTCAAGGCGAAGATAAGCAAATTGTATTAATTACATAAATAGGTGTATTAATTGTTAACTAAATTCTGTTAGGGTTGGCTGAATCTCTGTGAATCGTGATGATGTCTATATGATTATGAATCGTGAAGTTGTAATTCTTTCATGAGGTGAGGTAAAATTTGTAAGGGTTGGATTATATATGTCTTCACTTCTGTCATAGGAAGATTTTTAGAGGGTTTTCTCTCCCTCTTTGGGCAAATGCCTGACAGATATTGTGTTCTCCCCTCAACTTATACTGTCTGATCAGAATGAGGACTAATTATCTTTTACTTGACTATGCACGACTGTATGTATATGTAATGTGTAACCACTGCCACCAGATGTTTAATCTACTGTGTTTCTGTGATAATAATAATTAATGTTTCTCCTTATGCAATGTTATGGAAAGTGTTACTCGTAGAATCATTGTGCTTCACCAACGAGGGTTTGTTCTGTATACAGCATTCTGGCTCACAATATAGCATTCTGGCTTGTCGGTGAGGAAAGCAAGGGAAAACTACCTCACTCCTCACCTTGCCTAGTAAGCCCATGGTAGAGTGGATGAGGTCCCAACCGGCTTTAGGGCTGAATACTTTATTTCTTTTTTTCTTTCCTTGCTCTTAATCCCGTGTTACGAATAGTGTTGCTCAAAGAGTCATAGCCATAGCATTCTGGCTCTGTGGACAAACTACCTCACTATATAATCAATATGAGTTGGCCTGATGTCGTGTGATAAAGTTCAATAAATACACCGTTCTTCGTAACTTACACAAATTATTTTATTGTACGACCGGTTTCGACCTAAGCTCGGCCATTCTCAGGTAAATTCTACAGAAAATAAGACATTTTTATAAATGCCCGTAGTTTTTAGCTGTATGGGAGGGGTGGGGAAGGGAAAAGGTTCCTGGTTAGGTTAACTAGGGGGGAAGGGTTTGGGAAGTCGTAATTATTAATTAATTTTATTCATAGCGAAATAAAGATAGGAACAAAATATTCCGGTTTCCACAGAACGTTCTATGGAAACCGGAATATTTTGTTCCTATCTTTATTTCGCTATGAATAATATTAGAAGGTTCCAAGAAGTGAAGGCTGATGTCATCCATTATGTATTAATTAATTGCTTCGTAGAAACTATTTCAATAGCTTCCATTGCATTTATCTTAGCCCCTTTCTGCAACGGATGCAGCAGTCTTCCTTCGAAGGAACTTGAATGCTCATCTTGCCTTGATTTTAGATTTAGATTTACCGAAAGCCGCCAGTGGCGCATGGCAGAGAGGATGTAAGCCTCGTTTCCCTCTCCTAGCACTTCGTAGCTGACGGTAGAGGGTATGAGGTTCCAAAGTAAAGGAATGGTAAAGATGAGGTCCAAATTATTCGGCCATCGGACTGAATACTTTCGAGACCGTGTAGAATAAAGAATTATTGCGTCGCAATTAAGAAAGACCATATTTTCATTTATGAATTCATTTACATATATATTAAGCTACTCACCGAAAGGTTAGTTGCAGGGTATTTATGTAGAATTTTCTTACGAAATGTTTATGTAATATAACTATGTAACTCGAATGTGGGGCACAACAGCGGCAGTATAAATATTTAATAACGGCCTCTGAAAGCAGAAATCCCTTCAAAGTGCATGTACGTAGTGCAGAAGGAATGGGAGATGGGATTCATGTAATGGGTTGAGCTTAATCACAGTCTTGAAAGGATGTCCATCGAGAGCTGCAGCATATTCAGAAGCATTCTTATTGGAGTACTGGAAGCAGGGGCGTAGACAGAATTTGTCCATGGGGTTTTTTTAGAGCCACGAAGTAAACATTTCATTGTCTACAATCTAGGAAGAGGACAGGAGTACTTCCGCCCAAAATCTAACGAAAATAGAAATCGATTAATTTTAACATGTATACCTTGCGAATTTCGTGCGGTGTTTGTACGGTATAATTGCAAGAGGCAGTTCTCTCGCATGCTTTCGTTTATTGTTGGGACTGTTCTTATGGGGGCTGGGTTTTAGCCCCGAAAACCACCCCCTTGGCTGCGCCTTTGACTGAAGGACTTAGTTTTTTGAGAAATATATCCTGTATAAAGGCTATGAATGAAATTGCTGTACATAAAATTTTGGATATTCGTAAGAAAAATAAAAAAAACAGTAACCTCTTTTCTTAGGAAACCAGATCCTGTTTACTATAAATAACACTGCAAAATACCACACACAAACCAAATGAAAAAACGCACGACTAGTTTCCGCGCATAAGACGAAACGAGTCGTGCCTTTTCTTAGTTTTGGCTAGTGAGTGGTATTTTGCAGTATTTTCTACGTTAAGTAGTATTGAGAGGATATATGAAATAGTGAGCAAGAGAAGCGATGTGAATAAAATTACACAACGAAAACAGCAGCTTACTGAGTCTAAATTCATGAATCCAACTGATGAATCACTTTGCGGTATTCCATGACTTGAGGAAAATTTAAGATGACGCTTATACATGGAAAATAGTTGTGCCTCCTTGGTTTTGATTTTTTTGTGGTATTTGCAGTGATTTTTATGTGAAATAGGTTCTAGTTTCCTGAGAAAAGTGGTTCCTGCTTTTTGTTACTCCTGCCGTCATGGAATACCAAAAAGTGATTCGTCGGCCAGTTGAATTAATTCTGGGCATTTCCTAAAGCAGAATTATTTGCTTCCCCTTGAATTTACCGGCAATGTACCGTACGTAATGGTACTTTACGACGCCACGGTTTTGCCGTCACGAATTTTTTAGGAGTTAACATACCATTTATTAAGTATGGAAACTTTATTGATTATTTGGGACTTTTCTTTCAGTTAGAGATATGCTTTTTTAGAGACTCTATGAACGCAATCTAAAATCCAGCTAGTACAGTAGTACCCTGTTTAACGACGGTAATCCGTTCAAAGATTTTCGTTCTTAACCAAAACCGTCGTTATCCAAGGCGAGATTTTGCGGAACTGTACTGTAGGTCAGATATGCAGATAAAACTCATTAAAATGTAGAAGATAAGATTTATTCGATTATATTTGCAGCAAAGAAGTATCATCGATAAAATGAATATTCATAAAAGAAGTTTTAACTGTCAATGTTCACGTGAAGGCGTCGTTAACCAATGTACTACCGTATTCAGATTTTCCAACTTGAGTAAAATACTGTTTTTGTTTCTGGTACTAATTGGTTTAATTGTGGTGTTGGTTGATGATTGAGGCAGGCAGTCCCGTCTTTGCTTACTCTTTACTACAGACATGATAAAATCTCCTCGCCTTTAGTTTTCGACTGCCGGGATGATTATTTCATCTCCTGCGGTGGATTCATAGCGGCCATTTCACTACTTCACTTCTTATCGCGCATAAATTTTGTCCGTTTGATCGAAATACTTTACAGCCGCTTCCACTAAGAGTTCCACTCAGCGCATTTGCATGGGGACGCGTTGACTTTTCGGTTGGCCTTTACAACGCGTTCTAATCTTTAAAATTTAAAAGGAGAACGGAAAGGTTGGTGACTTTGGGAGGAATTCGCTGGCAACGCTGCCTATCATTAACATTTTTCCCCATCGCGTCTCCGACGGTTTTATAATCCTATGATTTCGTAATCGCTCGCTCTGGTGACACATTTACACGAATGCGACCGACTCTGTGACGCTTTCATCCGAGATTTGGATAAATCTCCCTTTCGTCCGGAGACTGTTGGATCGGCAGTTCGGCTGAGAGAGCTGGGTCTTTCTGCTTGAGTCCACGGTTAGCTGTACTTCCTGATACTATATTTGATGGAAGGAATGTTTTTCATTGGCATTTAGGTACAAAACAGAGAAAAATGAGCATTTACTTCTGTCTCACTTTTGTTTACGCCTTCGATAATTAATAAAAAATATTAACGTCTTTATTGATACATATTGTCCAATAATAGGATCGCTGCCGAGGCATCGACAGGGTATCTAACCGGATCCGAACCGAAAAACTTTACCGAAAATACTGATTTTTTTGCCGGAGTGAAAACCGAACACAAACCGAAAATTCAAAATTCGCGAACCTGAACTGAATTTTTTTCGTTTCGAACATTAGTTTGTACCTGAGCTTTTTCCTAGGGTCCTTTCTCGTTCCTTCTAATTACTTATGTAACTATTTTTTTAATATCTATGTTTTTGTAGTTTTATGGAGTGAAAAAAGTCAGTTTGTTGTTCCAATTTTATTCTATTTTCACTCATATTGTTTTCCTATTTTATTTATTTAATTTCTTTGGTAGAATTCTATAAAAAGGGCAATAATACAGTCATTGTGCTGGGGTGCACACAGTTGTACTGGTGCCTTGGGGTTGTACTGATGCAATACAGAATTTTCTGTGTTCATGCATATGTACACAGAAAATTCTCTATGTGCATGTACTTAACAGAAAAGATTTTCGAAATTGTATTATAGTTTTTGGCTGTATGCTAATTTTATAGTTATTGTTATTATTATTATCACGGGATTACATGGTTTCTTTCGTCATTTAAGGGAATAAAATCAGAAAAATTGCGACTTAAAATTCTTCGGAGGCTACAAGAGCGCAGTTCCGTAAACTAGTAAATTTCTTGATGCCTAAAGATGGAAAAAATATAGAGAACTATGCGCGAAACTCGGAAATTTTTCATTAATAGTATAAACCGAATAGCCAAAGCATACCGGAATGACAAAGTTACACAAGCTTTGAAATACGATTTAGAATTCCTCATCTTAATCCAGGAAAGAACAAAAAGTACCTAGGTCTCCGGAGAAGACATACTGTAAATGAAAACTATCTTTTCGCAGTCTGCATGCACTTGATTAATTCACACGCACGGCCCCGGTAAACCCGACCACGTTGAGACCCGCATCGTGTGGCTGAATATATTAAGTGAAACTTTCAAGAAGTTATGTCACTATTATTTTATATGGCCTCCATAAACACAAGCGTGAAAATAAGTGGGAATTTAGAGTGGCTTATATAGAAGTTGGCGTCGATAAAATATACTTTTAAAAGCGCTCTAGAATTACTATTTTAATCATAGTTTGCACGCTTTCACATCGGGGTCCATGAAGTAGCTTATTATAAAAATAATTTCCGCGTTTTCACCTTTTTAAACTCCACTTTGGTTACATAACTTTGGGAGTGTTAGATTAATCGCTTCATTAAATGTGCTACACAAGATCAACATCGATAACGATAACTAGCTATTGCTTGTACCGGGGTAAACAGAGAATTCTAAATGGATGTCCATTGAGGGCCTAAGATTTCATGTTTCGGCTGTGATACAGCCCCTAGTATGAAATTTGCTTCCGGGAGGAAGATAACTGACGGAAGATTTGCGACGGAATCATTAACAGATATCGTCGACGGAGTTGTTGATTTTTGCTACTCAGAAGTAACAACGTTCGCGAACTCTGAACGAAAACGAAACCAAAACGAATATCAAAAAGATTGAGAAAGTTCAACGGAAAGCAGCCAGGAATGTGTTAAGAAGACATAAGAAAGAAGATAGCGTTACGGAAATGTTAGAGATTCTCGGTTGGGAAACGTTAGAAAAAAGGCGGAGAGTAAATCGACTTGTAGGCATCTATCAGGTCGGCAATGGAGGAGAGGCTTGGATGGAGTTGAAAAGCAGATTAGAGGAACCGCATTACATAGCACGAGGGGACCATAAGCAGAAGTTAAAGCTGCGGAAACAAAGGACTGATAGCGCAAAGTATTCGTTTATTAATAGAGGGGTTAAGGAATGTAATATTTTGTCTGAAGAGGTCTTCAAACCCTTACCGAAAAACAAAAAGGAGTTTAGAGGGAGATGCTGTAGTTTATGTATTTAAGTGGAGTAAATTTGTAAAGATTTGAAATCATTTTTATACATGTAAATGTGATGTAAAATTAACTGATGAAGTGACTTGTGGTCTTGAAACGGATTGTAAACTGTGACAATGTAATTCAGTAACTGTAATTATAGGAATTATGTGATGTACAATGTAATGTACGTGATGTAATCTAGTACATGCATTCGTGGGGATATCAGGGGATGTTGTGTAAATTAAGTCTTGTTGTAGTTTTGAGATTTCTGTTACTGTTTATGAATACTGTTTGTAAATAGAGTGGTTCTGAATACTTTTTGTAAATAGAGTGGTTTCTAAATGCTGTTTGTAAATAGTGTGGCGTTATTCCGTAATGTTTATGATTTTGTTCAGAAAAGTCATGCTGTTGTGTATTGTTTGAATTTTTAAATAGGTGTATATTGTTTTTGTTTAAGTTGCCACCAGACTTGTGTCTAACTGCAGCTGAATTTTGTAAATAAATAAATAAAAAACGGCAAAACCTTTTAAGGAATCGATCGCCACAAGTTAAAGTTATTCCTATCCACTGGCGGCTTGTAGGGTGAATATAAGTATCAGTAGTACCTAACCTGAAGTCCCTACAGGGACGAATCATCTCAAGAGTCTCCGGGGGAGGGGTGGGGCGGTACTTGCTAAGGTGGGAGAGGCAATTTAAAACAATTTCCTTATGAACCCATCTCCAATTAAAGTTTTAAATCCAATTTTATTGTATTATGTAATAGATGTATAGTAATCGAGGAAAAATTTCACAATCTGATTTTATTGAAATTTCCTCAGATTCTGGTAAATTGCTGGTACTGCAACGTCACCGGGGGGAGTTAATCCTCCGCCCACTACCCCCTAACATCCTCCAACAGGAGACAGACTGTCCCGTGGATAATACGATGAATTGTGGTGAAATAAGTACATACAGAATTCGATTAAAGTGAACCAAAATGTGTTTTCTCAGCAATATTCCCAAACTACTTATGTAGAACTATTCCTCGTTAGCGCTATCTCTCGACCTCGCGTATAAATATGCACAGCTGTTAGTAAAAGTACACGGCATACTCAGAAAGTATATCTTCAATTTCTTAATGAACGTGGGGTATCGAAATGAAATACATCAACCAACAGTTTTCGAACACATGAAATGAAAATACGGAATTTCACAAACACAGCAATGACTATCATGATTATAACACGTTTGCAAGAGAATGATAATCATTTGCGATCGGCACAGGAAAAAAAATAAGAACATGTTGTCTTTTGTTTGGATCTAGACATGAAAGTAAGTTCTTTAATTGGACAGTAATTCACCCTGCAATACTGAGTCTTAGTTCGGGGTTTGTATAAAGAGCGCAAATTATTAATTGGCCGAAATATTGATGATTAGGACTCTGAAAATGAAGGAAAGCTAAAGAATATTGTCTAGGAAATCCTTTTGGATTTATATTATTGAAAATCGGTCGCTTTAGGCGTGAATTAAGCTAAGTGAGCTCTAATTTGAACTCCATTCTATACGTTAGAAGATAATAGTATTTACCTACAAGAGTAATGACACATTCATGGTGGATATAGATGAACGAGAATAAATAGAAAAATATTAGTATAAAACTGTCCGTAAATTAAGGAAGAATGCAGAGAAAATCATTGAATATATTCGAGAATATTTTTAGAATATAAAATTCTAATTACTCGTCCTCTAAATGGAAATTCCGTATATTGCGGGACATTTCCTGACGTTCGTAATATGAATTGTACCCAAAGGATTGTTATTGAGCAAATCATCATATATAAAAATATTGAACAGCCTTTTATAAAGCAAGATAAACTTTAATCAAATTTTCAATGACATATTGAACATGCTAACTGAAAGTAAAGTTTGCAAAGGTTTATTTTCCGTAGTAATTAATTTATGTTGTCCGTAAAATATTGTTTTAAATATGCAAGCTTACAAAGCATAAAGCCATCTTTGGGAATTTTATTTTTGAAATATTCTGCTCTGAGATACGTCAGAGGACACTGTGGCTCTACGTCCCAATGACATAAGAAATATATTACTGCATCGGGATATGAAACCGACCACCAGAGCCCCACGCTATGACACAGAAATCCTCTAAGGCAAAAACTCAAAAATAACAATATGAAAAGTTTCACGATGTAACAAATTATAAGATTTACGACCTTGCAGCCTAACCTTTCCATCCTTGCAGCCTCTTCCTGTCAGACATCTCCCACGTAATTTACATACTTGGTCTCGCCACTTGGGTTTTCCAGAGACTTTCATAGGTGCCTTGGGCAGCATAACTGATCCTAACTAGCTTCGTAGTGACGCTGCCCTTGGGGTGCACCATCCTTATTTTAGAGGATGGCTCCCTTGCCTTGCGACATCTTTTCCCGTTGAATGCGTCCCTTCTTCCCACGCAACATCCCACGAGTGCAACTCGATTTGAGCTACATCTGCAGACTTAATAATTCAACGCGCATCTTCAAAGGAGATTCTTTTCCAGAGAGTTCTTATTCTTTTTGTGGTACTAATACAGCAAGTAAAATTTATAATCCGTTTTACCTTCCTAAGTAAGTCAAATGTATTCAATTGCAAGATGCGAAAAATAGGCTTATATAGCATTTGTTCGTTAGGCTACATTTTTCATCGCATTTACTACTTGAAAATGCGGAAAGGCAATTCCTTGTTGAGGCTTCGCTTAGCTAAACTTGCCAAACTTGCACTAACACCATCTCAATATTACTGGAATGAATTAATAAAATTTGTACTCTCTATACTCTTTACTTAATTTATTACATGACCAACATTTAAAAGATATATGACAATAATGGATGAGTTGATCCATACCAAATTATATTTATGTAATGTCATCATTGTCATTTCATTGTCTAAACACCAGTAAAACTAATGTTAAAACTAACTCGCATGACTTTTATTGTCACTTGTATTTTTTATTTGAAATTGTAGTTGTATAATTAGTTTTCTTCTTTATTTCTATTTGCTTTTTTTAATTTTTATTTCTTTTAAATTTGTACAGTTTTTATTGCATAGTTAATTGTTTTCAATCCATTGTAAAGGCCTTGTGTTGTATATGAGGTTCTTTTAAATAAATAAAAAATGAGCATTTTGATTACAAAAATATGTATCATGAAAACAGAAACTAAATGTTACTTATAATGATAGCTTATTTTCACAGAATTAGATCAAACAAACAGCTTAAAGTTGGCATATAACCAAGATGATACATTAATTATTATTAATTTAAGCGTACTAAAATTTTTTTGCTTCACGTTATTTCTAACTTATTTCAAGCATCCCGTAAAACTCTATCACGTTAGTCACGAATGAGTTACGAGAGTAAATCGTGAAAGCTGCAGAAGTTTTAACTGCGTAACAGTTTTCTAGGGAGCACGTAGAGGAATTTATCGCACGTTCCCAAGCCGTTCGTTTGTCAATTAAACATCGCCAATCGATGACAGAACAGTTATTTTTCCTGTTTCTTCGTGTACAATGTTTTTTCTTAGATGAACATTTCGAAATGTTTGCAATAAACTAAGATGAAATTACGCTTTTCGGGCAAAATTTTAGCTCACGAGCACGAAATTTATTCCGATTTTCAAACACTCACAAATTCAATCATGGAAATTAAGCATGTGTTCTTCTCTTGTTTCGTTTCACCTTCCCTTTGCAATTCACTTCGACGGCATGAGATAACTGTCTGAAAATTGGTCACTTTCAGCTCTTTAAACTGTTTCCTCACAAGCAAATCGCCTCTTCCGCTCACAATTCTTAACCTTACTTCTGACCAATACTTGTCCTTCATAGTCTAACTTTAATCCTTCATAATCTATCTCATTCTTTCCGCGAACGATACGCGAAAATAATCGATTAAGGAAATAGAGTCATGGTGCATGCACCCCCTGCCACACGCCGAAAGGCGGCTTGCAGGGTACAAACATAGACATAGGCATAACTTAGGTCAGAGAAAAAGGTCAATTGGCACAGACGACACTGCATATGATAGTCTGCCGAAGAAATTAATGGAAGGATATCAATCCTGTGGAAACTCAGGAAGTACAAAACTGCAAAATTACAAAAACTAAAGTAAGAAAAACTGCAAACTAGAGGTAAACCTCAAATATCCACAAATCCACAGGATTTATTTCTTTTCATTGCTTCCTTCACCAATTTTGTGCATTATTGCCTGTGGCAATTGAGCTTCTTTGACTCATCTTTTTCAATTCTTCCTAATCACTTACTGATCATTATCAACAGCTCCACATATTAATCTCTTTTTCCGACTGCTTTTCTTTTGTTCCTTTTAAATCCTTTTTCTTCATCATTTGTTCTTTATTTTCCGTTCTTCATATTTTTATGGAAGGTTATTCAGTTAACCATATATTCATCCGTAGTATGCCTTGGCAGAACATTCGCTACACTGGAAGAAATGACCCTACAATAGCTCTATTATTCCGTCACGTTGTTTCTAATGGTTCCGCAAATTTCAAAATTAAATGAAAAATAGTGAAACCAGTATGACATGGAGTGACTTCGTGGAAAGGAATAAAACTGAAGAGAGTAAAAAAGGTTTATAATTTCCATACTTTTATTTCAGGTGAGTGGTTTCGATGATGATTCTAGTACGTACGTCAGCAAAACTGGTCGCCTTATAAATGAACATCTACATAAATACACTGCAAGCCGCCTTTCGGCGTGTGGCAGGGGGTGTAAACACCAAGCGTTCGAGTAAGCACATTAGCTTATTGTTATCGCGTATCGTTCGCGGAAAGAATAAGTTCCTAAAACGACTTGTCCTCGCAAACGTGCGGAAATTAAAAAACGTGTACTCACTTTAGAAATAATGATTCTAATTAAAGTTAAAGTTAGAGCTGTCTGGTCCATTCAGGTTGGGGAATCCTAAGGTATACAATCGAATTTTTAATTGTTCAGACGAATACGGTTCCTTTATGACTGCTCTGTATTAAGAAGCTGTTGGATCGACAACACTTTTGTTGCCGTCCCGGAAGATATTGCTTAGGCGCCATCCTGAATATCGAAATCCTAGCAAACGCTCAACTTTGACATTTCAATCGTATTTATCAAGCGGGAGATTCAATTGCGCAAGTGTTGTACCATGAAATAGCTCGTATCGACGAGCTTCTAACGGGATCAATATTTACGACTTTTACCAGGCGCCGGAGCGAGGGAAAATAATAATTCAAATTTACGACTACTTAGGTTCGCAACCGCTCAGGGTGTCGTCCTAATTTGTTCTTATTTACGACCGAAAGGGGTTATCTTGTCGTGCGCGCAAAGGGTCAACTCTCATATTTTTTAAGCATCCAAGAAAAACCTTGCTCCGTGACCCACTCCCGACAGCATTATTAGATAATATAGTTGAACGAGTCAAGTTGATACTGTTCTCTTTAATTCCTTGTCTGTTTTAAGCTAGGCTTTTAGGCTAACGGGAGTATTTAACGCGTGGAACTGTAAAGATGGTTGGGACTAACTACGAGGGAGGTTTCATTCTCCTAATTATATTGGACGCGGCGATCACAGATTAAAAATAAAGGAAGGGGAAGAGAAAACCGATGTGGAGAATCCTTTATCAATGCTCCATTGATAAATATGGGAATATAATGCTTCACCAGGAGAACTTCTCATTCCAATGCCGCAAAATGCTAAAAATTTCAAAACGAACCTAAATAGGTTATAAAATTAATTGATTGTANGCCAGAGAAGACCGGGACTCGAACCTGGACGTTCCATTTGCCGCGTCGTTGTTCTAACCATCGAGCTAATTCGCAGAAAATTTATTTATTTATTTATTCAACGGGGTATACCCATTTTGTTTCAACTGAAAACACAATGATAAAATAAAGAAGGTCACAGTAACAAACCACATCAAATACCACAAATAGTAAGTCATAATTTATAAAATACCACAAATGAAGATTCTTAGAAAGTATAAAACATGACAAATTATGAGATTTAAAGTATAAAATATCACAAACAATAGGGTACGAATATGTAAAATACACGATAATATAGAATTAATAAAGGGAACAATTTTATAATCGACATATGTTATCCTTACTTGCTGGAACGCTATAGATAAGAAATGAAAAATTTTGTGGTTTCCAGATTCAGATAATAGTCTGTGTAATAATTTGTGTGGAAACTAAAAAGTTTTTCATTTCTTAAGAGAAGAGTTATTTAAAAGTGTTGTCAGTTGGAAGGCAAGTTGACCAAAATTTTCTATTTATTCAATTTATCAATCTTCGGTCAAAGTTTCTATTCTAAAATTCAATCTATCCTTCCAGGGAGACTTGCCTCAGCCTATAGACTTCCAAAAGATATTGTCTGCTCAGTGTTTTCTCAACACCCGCCCACTTCAACACTTCTCCGCCCTGCAAGCGGAAGATCCAGGATCGAGTCCCTGTTTCGTTCTTTTTTAGGTCTGTTTCCCAATGGAAATTTCTCAGGTCCCCAACGAAGAAAATGTTCAGGTAAATACATATTTATACCTTACGTACCTATCTTGAAGAAACTACATTATAGTTATTAAATTCTCACATATTAACTATCAAAATTCTTTTTATCGACGTGAAGAATCGGGTAGATGTTAAGTTATCCTAGAAACACTTAGCTATTAAGTTTTCGGTTTGAACTGCTAGCCAAACTATGCAAATTGCTTGTTCCGCAAAATCATCAAGATGGGAATCTCTAATGACGCACTTTATATTACAGATTATTATTTAAGTAGGTTGTCCATATTCCGACACGCTAAAGTTTCACGATTGAAATAAAAAAACTGTTAGGCATAGAAAGCTCAATTTTTTACGGAAGTTTGCATTTAATATGCTTAATCTTCGAAAAGATCCGTTAGCTTAGTTCACCAAATAAAATTCCACAGGAATAGCGGAATTTTACTTAGTGAATTTCATTTTCCCTTAGAATACCTGCCCGGAAAGTGGGAGATCTGGGTTCGAGCCCAGCTTTTATAGTCACCCACACCCCAGTCACGAAGCTTACTTAAACAGTCAAACTCATTCAGAATCCAAATGCAATGGTATCTCGACTTACGAACTTGATTCGTTCCAATTCGAAGTTCATAACTAGAAAAGTTCGTATCTCGAAACGCATTTATCCATCAGATCCTTCCGGTTTTCTCGGTTCGTATCTCGAAATCAAGCTCGCATCCAGAGGTCAATATGGAGTAAGAAAAAGTTCATAACTCGAAAAGTTCGTATCTCGAAACCCAGTTATCCTTCATATCCTTCCGGTTCATCGGTTCGTATCTCGAAATCAATCTCGCATCTAGAGGTGAAAATGGAGTAAAAAAAGTGCGTAAATCGAAAAGTTCTCGTATAGAGCGGTTCTCAAGTCGATGTGCCACTTCATACGAGGAAGTAGATTTCTCCTATCTTACCGCAAACAGTAGAAGTATTAAAGGGTGATCACGGAGCGATCTTCAAGGATGATATTCGTCCCCAAACGCCAATTCGCAGTCAGTTAATCAACGGTTTTACGACATCGGAAGGTTTTTCGCGGCCGCTTCACTTTCTCCTCGTAATTGGCGCGAATGAGAAAGTGTTCAAGGGGGAGAGGCGTCGAGAGCGGCTGATGTTGGTAATCATCACCTCCACTTACTCGGAAAATCTTGTTGACTCTCGGACGATCACGTAAGCGTTGATAGTGAAGACTCTTTCTGCCCCTTAAGATGACTTCGTTTCGTTTTCAAGGTCGAGAGCGTCATTTAACTCAATTAATCCGACGTTCTCGGTTCAAGTGCAGCATCCCTTTGCGTGTGAGTCATCCGATCGGAGGAGGAATTTTCTGGAAACGATAACTCTGAAATGCTTGCGTCGAGGATCGAAGTTCTATTCTTGTCTGAATTGACTGATTTTCAGTTTTCAACCGAGTGAAAATAATTTGTTAAATCTGCTCCGGTGAAATCTGACGGTACTGTTTGGAAATTATTCAGCCAGAGGGCTGGTTGAGACCTGAAGATTTAGATTCATACCCCGCAAGCCGCCAGTGGCGCATGGCAGGGGGAGCATCCTCAACCCCTCTACCATCAGATACGAAGAGTTAGGAGAGGAAAATGAGGCTTACTAGGAAGATGAGGAGTGAGGTAGTTTGCCTTTGCTCTCCTCACTGAGCCAGAATACCCCGCAAGCCGCCAGTGGCGCATGGCAGGGGGAGCATCCTCAACTCAACAATCGATGGTGTAGTTGTTAAAGATTCTCACTGTCTGTAAAGTATTCAGCCCGAAGACCGGTTGGGACTTCATCCCCTCCACCATCATATACGAAGAGAAAGGAGAGGAAAATGAGGCTTACTGATGAGGAGTGAGGTAGTTTGCCCTTGCTCTCCTCACTGAGCCAGAATACTGTAACCAGTGCGCAAGGAAAATCCTTAATTAATGTCATCATTTAACATAACTCATACCTCAGTAACTTTCATATCACAGCAATGAACAAGACTCAGAAAAAAGTAGGTAAAAGATACATTTTTCTCTATCCCATACCAAAAGAAAAATGCGTGCTCCAAAGTTGAATTAAAAGCACCCGCAAACGTCTTATTTAGTGTAGTAGCGTAGTGCTCCATGGATTTCCACGAAGAAAACGGATGTATATAAGCCAGAGAAGACCGGGACTCGAACCTGGACGTTCCATTTGCCGCGTCGTTGTTCTAACCATCGAGCTAATTCGCAGAAAATTTATTTATTTATTTATTCAACGGGGTATACCCATTTTGTTTCAACTGAAAACACAATGATAAAATAAAGAAGGTCACAGTAACAAACCACATCAAATACCACAAATAGTAAGTCATAATTTATAAAATACCACAAATGAAGATTCTTAGAAAGTATAAAACATGACAAATTATGAGATTTAAAGTATAAAATATCACAAACAATAGGGTACGAATATGTAAAATACACGATAATATAGAATTAATAAAGGGAACAATTTTATAATCGACATATGTTATCCTTACTTGCTGGAACGCTATAGATAAGAAATGAAAAATTTTGTGGTTTCCAGATTCAGATAATAGTCTGTGTAATAATTTGTGTGGAAACTAAAAAGTTTTTCATTTCTTAAGAGAAGAGTTATTTAAAAGTGTTGTCAGTTGGAAGGCAAGTTGACCAAAATTTTCTATTTATTCAATTTATCAATCTTCGGTCAAAGTTTCTATTCTAAAATTCAATCTATCCTTCCAGGGAGACTTGCCTCAGCCTATAGACTTCCAAAAGATATTGTCTGCTCAGTGTTTTCTCAACACCCGCCCACTTCAACACTTCTCCGCCCTGCAAGCGGAAGATCCAGGATCGAGTCCCTGTTTCGTTCTTTTTTAGGTCTGTTTCCCAATGGAAATTTCTCAGGTCCCCAACGAAGAAAATGTTCAGGTAAATACATATTTATACCTTACGTACCTATCTTGAAGAAACTACATTATAGTTATTAAATTCTCACATATTAACTATCAAAATTCTTTTTATCGACGTGAAGAATCGGGTAGATGTTAAGTTATCCTAGAAACACTTAACTATTAAGTTTTCGGTTTGAACTGCTAGCCAAACTCTATGCAAATTGCTTGTTCCGCAAAATCATCAAGATGGGAATCTCTAATGACGCACTGTAGCAAATACTAGAATTAGTTCACCAATATACACGGTTTTTCTGACAAATTAAGTCTCCAACTGAAACATTACAGGTTTGAGTAAAGGAAAAACAGACCTTGCCATCGAACTATAGAGAGAAGCTCACATTAGTCATCCGTTATAAATATAGTTCTGTAATCGTTTCAATTATAAAGAATTTAACAGCAGTCAACACAGATAAAATATACTCTACACACGCGAGATTGTTATCGTTCATAAACAGAGTGGACATGTAATGATTCGAGATAATCAGGTAAAAAATTAATTTTTTTGTCCGTAGCGATATAAACACTCATATCGACCTATAGTGGCTTGGTAAGTGAGTGCACAAATTATTCACTTTCATCAACACAACACAAATATATATATCAGGCAGGTACATTAGAAAGCTTTAGGTAGCCTCTAAGGAAAACAGGTTCTGAGGCAACCTTCAACAAATATTCAATCATTTCTTACAGAAGTTAACGAATTAAATAAGAATATTTCACAGCACTGTAAAAAAATTTTGGATATAAGTAAAAAAGTAAAATGAAATAGTGGATGAAATGTAGAATTTATATGCGTATACCAGGGTATCGTACAGGTTCCCAACCGGAAACCGAACCCTAAATTTTTTATCTTTGCCGGAATGAAAGCCAAACCCGTACCGAAGAAACTGTATTTCTAGAACTCGAACCGAAACCGAAATCCGTTTTTTTTCCGTTCCGATTTTCGATTTCTAACAATGCACAATTTACTTGAGCTTAAATGGAGTAAGGTTTACTGAACATGTGTAACAACGACTTTGAACTAATTGTTACTAATATTTATTCTAAAATTTTGAGTGATGTAATGTAAATAATGAAAGCTACGAATTTTAAAATGAAACTTTCACGAGGATATTATGTTACAATGGTCGGATCGGAAAAAACCGGTTCGACGCTGGCAGAGGGAGCGGAACCGGAACTGAACCAAAAATTGTTTTCGCGTTAAATCGGAGCGAAAATCGGAAGAAAAAATATTACGGGTCGAGGCCCTGAGTGTAACACGCAGCTGTGTGTACACGCACCTTAATTTTAAGAAGGAAATGAAATATGGGTAAAATTAATAACCGCCTTTTTTATCAAATTTTTAACAAAATCCACTACTTCGGCCTCGACTTTGTGGTAGTTATTCATGATGAAAAGAATAAGAAACACTTATATACGTTACCACAGGATAATTTAATGAAACGACCTAGGTTTCGACGCGTCGCGTCATGCTTCCTGTACCTGACGATGACGCGACGCGTCGAAACCTAGGTCGTTTCATTAAATTATCCTGTGGTAACGTATATAAGTGTTTCTTATTCTTTTCATCGTCAAAATTTGATTTATTTATTACCTAATACCCCCACAAACATCCATTTACTGGACCGATACAATGGTGTGCTTCAAACAATAACATAGGACGAACAAACACAACCGTTCCCTAACCGGAAAAACCGTTCCCTAGCCGGATTTAATTCATCTTAAATAGCGATTTAATTAATCTTAGTTAGGCCCCGACTGGATTACGCGTATATTGGGCCAAGCTGATGATGGAATGCTCGCGAACTCGAGAAAGTGCAGCACAAGGCGATATAATCTTTTTTTTAAGTGCTACGATAGAAAAGCTAGCGCTCCCAAATGCTCTTATTGGGAATCGTTGAAAGAAAGGAGATTAGAAGCTAGGCTGCTATTGCTTCATAAATTCAGAAAAAGTACATTCGCGGAAGACGTAACTGGTACTATGCGACCCTACCCGACAATGAGCGTAAAACAAGAGATAAAGATGCGAGGACAAGTCGTTTTAGGGACCCATTCTTTCCGAGAAAACGATAAGCTAAAGAGGTAACTCCAACGCTTGCTGTTTATATCCCCTGCCAGAGCCGCGCCTTCCTATTGGTGCAAGGGGTGAATTGCACCCGGGCGGCGGCATCTAAAGGGCGGCAACAGAAGTGCAGCCAACCATTATTATTATGACAACCACATTATTTGTAGTTTTCTTTGTGATAGAGAAGGCTTATCTACGAAGGATTATAATGTAAAATTGACGACTGGTAAGCGTTTATAGGAAAGAATTGTGGATAAGTCAAGACGAGAAAGGAATATCTGTGCAGTGGATTTAATCGAAGAATTGGAATCAATAAATGATTTTCTGGTACCCATAAAAAGACCTCTTCAGGTTTTGGAATATATATTTTCTAGAGATTTGATCGGAATCTTTCCTAATTTGCAAATAGCTCTGGTGTTATATTGACAATTTTGGAGAGTGTTGCCGCTAACATATTCAAAAGTAATGTCAAATATTAACTTAATTTGACCATTTATTATGTCAACTTACGGAACATGCATAACTAAGTGTTACTTGTTTTTTTTTAAAACAATTTTTACCTGAAAATCGGGGTATGTATGGATTTGGTATTTAATTTTAAGGGGGCGGCACATTATGCTCGCACCCGTGCGGGAGATAGGGTATTTATGTAGACGTAGACGCATTTAAATTCATCGCTTCCAAATGGGCAGAGAGCATGTAATTACAAATTTAAAATGACCATGTAATTACAAACTGTCTGAATGTTTCGCGGAGAAATCTCCAAAACCTGGAATACCTTTAGAGTATATCTGTAAAAGTAAACGCCCGATTTGAGAATAACAGTCCACCCGATTCGAATACCGCTGTACATAGAATAGTACATACGTTTCCTCGAATGTATTGACTAAACGTTCAACTGAGATCTCCTCGGCCACTTTGTCTGCATGCATCCCTGCAATCGGGTGACTGAGTAAAATCTGCGAAGTGTCAATATGTGCCTAACGGTCCTCGGCTGCGTCCACAACTTAGCCGTCAACTTCCCACCATTAGGCTTCAAAGGATTTGCATTACTTCACCGTTAAATTCCCACGTCTTTTCGTACGCGTCTTCTATCGGGGAAATTTCCCACGTTAACCTCAATATTTATGAGAGTAGATAAGTCTCTCTAAAGCAATGTTGCTTCGGGGTGATGTCATTAACTCCACTGAGTTACTGCGTGCAATCGGAACGTTTAAGAGCGTTTCCTGAACACTTGCGACAATAATTCTCCTGAGTGGCGCCACTCGTAGATATTTTACGCACCTTATCGCGCTATTCATTGGCAGGGAAATATTTCAATGAAGCGGCACTATTTGTTTATGAAACAAAGCGGTACATTTCTCGATGTGGCCGTCAATCATGTGTCAGGTTCGACCTACGTTATTAGATTAGCGTTCAGGTTTGTTGTCTCAAAGGCAATCAGCTATTTGCTGGTGAAAAATGGTATCAAACGTATGCAATACACTGATCTCAGTTTTAATACATAGAATTTCCAACTCACTTTTTATTTATCACAAGAAACTTATTTACAGGGCTGGTATTATGTATACCTTAAATGGACTTTAACGCTCACTTTAGTGCCCAGTGTTTCATTGTATTTCTTAGAGTTAAAAGGAAGATTGCAGTTAATCTTCATGCAGATTCATTATATACGAGTACAGTAAGACTTAACGCGGGGGATATGTTCCAATAAGTTCGAGCGCTAAACAAAACAGCGTTAAACGAGGTCGTCTTAGTACGCAAATAATGGGGATAAGTGACACAGAACAGAGAATAAGAAAATTTATCAGTTTTTTGTTTTATTTTGTAACACCTATAGCTCAATAGTTCTCTATTGCAAAATAGAACATAGAATTTAAAAATTATCAGTTTTTTGTTTTATTTTGTTACACCTATAGTTCAATAATTCTCTATTGCATTAATTACATACTTTTTTATTTCTGCTACCGAAGTGTTCCTAAAGCACTCATGAAAATCAAAAATATTAGAGTAAAGAAGTTATGTTTATGCTGAGGAAGGTTCTTCCTCATTTGACATCTTTTTTGTAAAGAATTCATCTAACGTCGTTTGCCTTTCCCTGTTTCGTTCAGCAAGCAGCTGTTTATAGCAATGTATCGCACTAATTACGCTTCATTTTCATATAAACTTCAAGACATATAAACTTCAAGGCATCGAATTAATTACACTTCAAGCCGCCTACAATCGGTGGCTTTTTTCAAGGTAATACCTTCTATGTATTTGTTGGTATATTGAATAATAAGACCTTGTTCAACAACATTTTATTTAGTGCATTTTTATTGAAACATATATGGGAGGGGAGGTCTCACTGACCGCTCGCGAATTAAATTGCAATTTTATAGAATATAAGAAAGATAAACAAAGCGTGAAGAATGCTATATCCTAAACAAAAGCATCTAAGAAGATAACATAAATTACAGGTTTATTGAAAATTGAATACTTTTATTAATCACAATTTAAAAATGGATGCGGTCCCTCAGAGAGCACGTCACAGGTCAAGGGTTAATTCTAAAGAGTTTTATCTATGAATACTACATTTCTCTATTTGCAATGATTTCTAATGATGAGAATCAATGATTTCGCAGTGCAACGCTCATAGTGTAACACCTTCATTAGACTATTGGTTACGGTTCCTAACCTCAGCCCCCCGTTCGAAAATTCTGGATGCGCCCCTCCTAGGTTTAACGTTTAAATTATAATTACCAATTACAATAATATTTAATGTTTCCGCAATGTTGATCTTTTGAAATTTCCGTTGTTTTTCGTTGCGTCGGCTCAAAATTATTTCGTTTCTAGTCATGTTTAATCGATTACCAAAAGAATTAAAAAACTTGACATCAATATCTGTGGTAAAAATAAAATATAAAATCTACTTACTGAAAACAAGTTAATAAATTTATTTTCATATTGAATATGGATAACGCCTAATATCCTTACTTTAACAATATTTAACTACTATATGATAGCTTACTGCCTATGAGATATTAGAATAATATATTTTTTCATGATCGATATGTGTATTTTATAATTAGACACCTGCTGACAAATCCTGACTTTGCAGGAACTGAAAATATTTTCTTTCCTGGAAACATGTCTCTATGTATTTCATTGTATGACCTGGATTCTATTTCCCTTAAGGTATTACATTAAGTATTTTTTCATTAAATTCTTATAACGCCATGGAGACCTAATTAACAGCATTGTTATATCTATCTGATGTATTGCGTATTATTTACTTTATTCATTTCTTTCCCAATGCCCCACAAACGTCCAATTACTGGACCATTAAAATGGTGGACTTCAAACAGAAACAAAATTGTTAATGTATTGTACACAGNGTTATGAAGATATTGTGTTAAGACCAACAAGTTATTGGCAATTGTGTTACTCAGCTAAGTTGCAGATCCAATTGTTCATGTTCTGCTATTGATGATATTACTTATGTTAACTATTGCATGAAACTATTGATGATATTACTTATGTTAACTATTGCATGACACTATTGATGATATTATTTATGTTAATTACTGCATGGAACTATTATTTAATTACACTGTGAATTTATATTCGATGTTTTCTTGTCTCTTTGTCTCGAAATATTCCTCAGAAAGATCACGAAAATAATTCAATGCACAGTCCGAGTGGATTCTCCGGAAATATAATTTTCCTGATCCACCCTGACCGGTGCAATGTCTCTATGTATTTCATTGTATGACCTGGATTCTATTTCCCTAAAGGTATTACATTAAGTATTTTTTCATTAAATTCTTATAACGCCATGGAGACCTAATTAACAGCATTGTTATATCTATCTGATGTATTGCGTATTATTTACTTTATTCATTTCTTTCCCAATGCCCCACAAACGTCCAATTACTGGACCATTAAAATGGTGGACTTCAAACAGAAACAAAATTGTTAATGTATTGTACACAGATTCTTTTTTTGTATAATATTTTGTATTGAATAGAATTATATTTTATTTTGTCCAAAAAAATTGATAACAAAAAAATAATTTTAATGCGCCACGAGTAAAGTTTTCGAGCACAGGTTTAAACTTGCTAAGAAGATAAGACACGCAAACTACAGTTAGATCCTGTAGGTTCTCCATTCCACCAAGTTTTCCACTACCGGAGATTCTACATTTGATAGCCACTCTTGGTTTCTTCCATAAAACACTGTCATTCTAACACGAGTGACACTCAAACAATGTTCTTAAAATAAAACCCTTTGCTTTCATTGTCCGCTTTCGTCCTCTTAAAAGGGTCTGAGGAGAGATATGTCACCGAGGAAGCGCATGAGGCTCTTCTGACTCGCGCAGCTTCCAAATTGCCCGTTTGTTTTAGAGTCGCCTTCTTTGGAAGCTCTCCCACACTTCTGCCATCCTAAAAATCCTTTTCCTCCCCAATCGCCATTCCTATACGAGAATAGAGCGTGCCTATTCCACAGCACGCGTCCCACGGACAGTCCCCATTGACCTTGCCAACTTTGTAGGACGTGAGAGCTCTTCTTCGAATTACGTGACTTAGAGAAATTGCGAGCTGAAATTTCACGTTCGGAATCGTGAATTATTCCTCCAACTTTGTCACCTCAACCGGAACTTTATCACTCATTCAGTCAGCGAAAAACTCGGATTTTTAGCTGCAAATATGCGGCATCCTCTTGATACGATTCGGGATCCTTAGCCCCAACGTAAACAAGTTGTTAGCGTTTGGCTTTGAACAAAGAGGTTACGATGTCCGCTGATTTTTCTTGGAAAATGAATGTTAGCAATCTTCGGTAACTGAATGCTCATTTGAAAGTTGTGAAAATGTGAATACGATAACGCGATTTTCGAAGACAGACGTCAAAGAGTATTCGTGAGATTATAGCGAGAACGGATAGTTGTTATTGGTTTCTCTTCTCAGATAGTATAAGGTGCAAAAGTCAGATAGTTAATTAGGGAGTTAGGAACTTTATTAAGGCATAAATAATCTGAATTTTATTGTCATTAACTACTCCACGGTAATACAGATGCCAGCGTTACATTCACGGCCCAATAGGAAAAATTTACTTCCCAGGCAGTATACGCAACTCTTACGAAAAGGAATCTATTTAAATTTTCATGATTTATATACTTCCAGATAAAATAAACACTAAATAAAATGGACTGGAGTAAACAGTAATGTAATGCTCAATACCCAACTAAATAAAGAAGGTCACAGTCTAATAGAAGTATGTCTAAAGATGTGCAAACTCCGATAACAATAATAGCCAAACATAAATTAAGAATGGAACTCGGATATCATACGATCATATAGAAGGCAAAAATATGACTACCTAGAGTAAATAAATCAGAAACAACTAGTATGTACTAACCAAGGCGATAATGAAGAGGCAAAACCAAACCTGCCGGTGTGAAAATGGTCAAAGTTAGAATCATCATAAAGTAGACACACGTACAGACCACTTATGATGGTTTAGCTATAATGACATGGAACGAAACTCCAAAACAAACATCAAAAAGGGTACAAAGCCACAATTTCAATATAATAACAGGGGCTATATACCCTTTTTGATGGGTTTATGGAGTTTGGTTCCTTGTCATTCTATAGTTATATACAAAACAGCTTCATCATAGAGTGAAATGTGACCTAATGAAGTAATAAATGAAGGCTCTCTCTTTGTCCGAAATGCTGACAAAAATACAACGAGAAGGGCATCCAATCTTACGAAGCATCCCATCTCCAGCGAAAGGATTGCGAGAAGCGCCCCGTTATGCGTTTCCCGCGAAATAAAATTTGCTTTTCTTATTTTATTTATAAACTTGTTTAGTATTTGTACAGAGAATAAATTTACCATTTTCTCAGAGACTTTCCCGCTTGGAGTATCTTCCAGAGCAAATAAGACGAAAAATAGCTGGCGACTACTTTCTTCAGTGAGTTTTCTCAAAAATTCTCGACCTCTCCAATAATTTCTATTCAATATTTGCCACAAAAACGTTTGTCTGCCAAATTAATTATACAAAAGGAAAGAAAATAATTCGAAGCAGAATTCGATGTAAAACATTTTTTGTTTCCTAAATTAGAGAAGTAAAGGCACCCGTTCAAACAAAATCGGAATAAAATCAAGAATTCCTTTGAATTGTAGTATTTTTTGTTTTTCCTGCAACTTTGTTATTAATTAACCTAAAATAAATCACACTGTTATTTCCGGCATTACTTTCACACGATACTGAAAACATTTTTAAGCAATTCTGACTAACTTTATATTTTTACGCTAATGTTGCAACAGAGCAAATTTCTGCATTAGGAAATGCACGCTCTCGATAACGGGAGGCGTTCCTATTCCCTATTGGCTCCTTTTACAATGAGAGAGAGAGAGAAGATGACACCTTTCTTACTCTAACCCGCAAACATCCAGTAAACAGATAATAATTGGAGTGGTTTGAACATTAAGTACAAATCTGCCTGTATTCTGCATTAAAGGCATGATTTACCTGGGGCAGAGCATAAAAGTTTCTCAGATGAGGAAATCGATTTTAAAATTCTGCCTCAATATCTTCTCTTCAAAATTCAATAATACTTAATTTTAGATATTGGTAAGTATTTACGGAAAATAGAGAAGGCATTTGGTTTAATCAGTTCAACATATTTAAAGCCACTGAAGCTCTATCTTTCGTGGGAGTAACATATCATACTTGTAATATTTCATAATTCAGTGAAAATTAAAATGGCAAGAAAGGATAAAAAAATCTCTGTATTTTAATTACTTAGTTCAGTCACATACTTTTTACATCTGAAAGCCATTCTCTCACACACACAAATGCATTTATCCTCACGTTCCAATTACGATTTTAATATTTTATTTACACTCAATTTGCGGTAAATTAATCAGATTTAATTAGATAATTTTTATCTTCATTTAAATACCACGAAGGTCTCCGTTCAAATTTATGGCTAATTCGCATTTTTAATGTGAAACATTTTTTTCGTATACTTGAAATTTCATGAAAAATCATAACAATAAATGCCTATAAATATTCACTTAGATATTTAAAATGTTAGCACATTAAAAATACATGTATTCTGCAAATGTTTACAGAGTCAAATGCGATTTGCGGAGCTTAACTCCGTCATAATAGCGGAAATCAAACGTGATGGCATACGAATTTTCATTTCAAAAATGAGAACGAATGGAAATAATTTGAAATTGAAAACTGTGGGGAATTAAATAGCCGTGAACTGCTCGCTTCATTATTGCTATGGCTTTAAAGTTTTCGGCCATTCGTTGTAATTACGTTTCTCGGAACCTATAATTAGCGTAATATAATCTCGCAGTGTATATTCATGCGCCGAAGAATGAAAATCCGTAGTTAAATACATAAATGAAATTAAAATTCCATTTGCTTTTGCCGGAAACTTGTTAAATGCGTCAATGCTGAACTTTAGTGAATGTTCCAGCATGACGATTAGATCACCGAAATACAACTTCCTGCTACCTTTTTGCCGTTCATATATATAATAATTGAAATAGAATCGTGCTCGTAATTACAATAGGTGAGTTACTGGCATTTTGAATTGCTTACCCCAATATGGACCTCCGAGTTGAAGTGTAGATCGTTCAAGACGCACTCGCAAAAATTTTGACCACAGTTTTAATTTACGAGTATATTAGACCTAAGTAAAGGGATAAAGATGGCACTGTAGGAAAAGTCAATATTTATAATTTAATTATAATTTTCATGCCAGTTTCTGCTTGGGAATATACCTAAGTAATAAGTAATCTATACCTTTAATTATAACCTACGATAAAATGACATCCTAAAAAGGAAATAATGGAAAAATGGAACAATTCAAATCATTGTAACTTCTGCATTGGTTTTCGATAATAAACGTCATTAGAAAGATAAATTAAGCAAACTATAACGCCAGAGTCGTGAGTTTATATGAAAATGAGTTTATGAGCACATGAGATCATAACAACAGAAAAAAAGCTAAAATAAAAGCTATAGCAAATTCGTCTCACTTACTGAAATCCAAAGATACGAAATGCCAACAGTGATATTGACGTGGATTACGTCTCGATGGACGTACCCACTACATCATCAAATGTTTTCTACCTTTCCGTAGGTTCATATTCCCAATATTCTTTACTAATCGCCATTTCCTTCACCTCCGGTAACCCACTTTCACCCACTCCTCTGCCTTTTCCCTTGTATTCTTCATTATTTCGCAATCTCTCTCCCCCTCAACATTTGGTGCACCCATTTCCTCTGTCGACGTTTAAATACTTCGATTGAAACCCCTGGGGGTCACCGTCTCCTAGGACCTCTCCTGGGGAAAACAAGTGTCCCGGGTCATCTCCCGCGTCCACTGGGGCCTGCGCCGCCTGCGGGGAATGCATTTTCGCCCCAGCACAAAAACCAGGCTGACGCTCGTTAGGTCGCTGCTGCAGCCGATACTCGATTACGGGTTGGTTGCATTCAGCGACCTTTCGGGCGCCGACATCTCCCGGCTACAGGTGGCGAGGAACGCGTGTCTACGCTACGCGTTCCGTCCTGGCCCCTGGGAGCACATGACAAAATATTACCGGCAGGAGAAGTACCTCAGGATTAGGGAGAGGATGAAGACGGCCATCATCGCCACCGGCCCGAAGGTGCGGAGGGCCAACGCGCCTCCGAAGATAGCGGAGAGCCTCCAGGGGACAGTGCACGGGGTCGGCACGAGGAACGCGAGTTCCAGCTTTTCCGCAGTTACGTTCGCTAGATAGTTCAACCTCCTCCCCAGCGAAATTCGTGAATTTTTTAACAAAAAGAAACTGGAACTATTTTATTTAAAACAATATGACTGAGGGGGAAGTTAGGAAGTGATAAAAGTGCTGTGATATTAAACCCACGACTTTCATTCCCTTAAACATTATTTATTCATCTATTTATTTAACATTATTTTATCTTGTGATTTTTAATTTCATATTTATTTATTTATTTCCATTGTCGTTTTTAATCTTATGAATTTTTAAATTTCGTCGTTAACTCTGCATTTATTTTGTTGGGATTGTTGTTGCTTTGTAATTTTCTCTACTGATTGCTTTTTCAGTATTTATTTATTTTGTACTGTTAACTGTTATTCGTACTTGATTGTTTTGTTTTTGCAATCATGTAACACTAGAGAGACCCTTGGGCAGGGGAAGAGGGGTCCACAAGACTTCATCTGCCCCAGGCTAAATAAAATCAAGTCAAGTCCCCAACCATCTAGATGACCTCTAGTCATCAGTTCCCTTCGTTACACGAAAGCTTCCTTGACAAATGCTATTCTCCTCCGGACCTCGTTCCCACTATATGAACACGAAGAGATATCGACGAAAGAATCTTCCGTTTATTGCGGAAAATCTATCAACTATAAATACAACTAAAAGCTTCTAGGTGCAGAATGTAAATTATCAGAATGTAATGTCATATGCTCTACATTAATCCTAAGGATCAACGTAGGAAAAGAATCACAGCGCCTGTTACGAGATGCGTTCAATTTCTACGGTCTTCAACTTTTTTCTGAAAAAGTACTTGCCCTAGAAAGTTGAGACTTCTGGCACTTTTTTATGTAATCTCTGTAAACAGATTTCCCATATCTTCGTTTACGGTTGCTTGGAACACTTCTGAAAGAGTGTGTTCCGTCCACTGGGAAATCATTTGAAAATCTAGGTGTGCTCAAGTCTTAATGTCTCCAATATTTTTTACGCACGGTATGGTCATACCATCTATGTTACAAATTAAGAAAGAGAGATCAGGATGAAATCTCCAGTCTACAACTTTTAATGCATATTTCTTTTTTCAATACTGATCAAGAAACTTGGAGAACTTAGAACATGATCGCATCTCATGCATCATTAACAAAACATTTTTAAGATGGGATGGTTTATCCCATCCAAGTTGTGACTGCATTATCTTTTAGTTTATTAGCAAATGTATATATTTTGAATTTTATTTTGATGTACATACTTTAATTCCTTCTTTAATTATAAGATTGAATCATAGTATTTCATTTATACATCATCATCATTTTGACCTGATGTTAGCCGTATGAACGAAACCGGTCGCATTAAAAATTAGTTGTGGAAGATACGAAGTCCTGATCTTTTTATTTATAAAATACTTTTTAGAATTTTAAATCTGCCAATGTTAAATTACTTTCAATGTCCTTTTTTCCATCCATATAACGGTACAATTACATGAAATCGCATTAAAATATCTGTGGTTCATTTAGCGCGAACGTGCACAAATTAAGCACTTTAACACAAATTTCTAGTTGTTCAAATGCCAAGCAAGTTTTTAATTTCCGTTTAATGTTCAAACATCAAAAATTCAAGGGCAGAATATCAACAAAATTAAGAAAGAAATAAGTCAATACAATTTTGCTCAAGGACAATCACTAGACGTTGACATAAAAAATTCATTATTCACAAGAATTTCTGTCGCTGTTTGATTTCTTTCCCAATGTTTCAAGTTTTTCAATGTTCCAAGTTTTTTCCAATGCAAAATAAGTGTTCCTTCGTGACCAATGAAAACAAATCATGACATTCTTTCTAGTTTTAAAGGAATCTAACATACTAGTTTAGATTTACATTAGCTTCCCGCAAGCCGCCGTATGGCGTATGGCAGGGGGTGTAAAAACACCGAACCTATTAATAAGCTACCTGATTGGTATTCCTAATGCTATCAGGAAAAAGAGTCCAGTAACAGCTATCCGTTCTCGCCATAATCTCGCAAATTCTCTTTGCCGTTAGGTGAGTTTAAATAATAACGAAAAAATATTAGTTGGAAGAGTTACTCTTATGCAGTTCATTGAGCATTCATCCTCGCCACAAACTCCAATGCATAAAAAACGCCACGCGGAAGGAAGTCTTCGGTGGGTAGATAATTATTTCAATAGAGACTTGCAGTCTAAAGACACAAAGACACGGGAATTCGCTACAAAAGGAAAGGCAAAGGTCGGAGAACAATTCCTCGACCCCGCCAACCGTGTTTTCGGGGATTCCCCAAACCGTGAATGGATGAGGGCTAAGGGAATGGGGGAGAGAGAAAATGGCTTTAAAAACGGCAAATCTCTCCACTTCCATTTCTCTTATAACACAGGTCGTCGCCCTTTCTCCCTCCCACACCCCTACGACTTCCTCCCGACACCCCTCACCTACATTCCGAGGAATGTGCCCAGGCGCTGGAGAAATCGCGTGCAAACCTAGAGATAATGCCTCAAATAGCTGCACGTAGACTGCGAGACTATGTCAACAAGAATCTGCAGCCGGAATGCAGGGAATGGGCTCGCAATGGGGAAGAATTTTTCGTATTTAAATGTTAGAGAGGTCTCCCTGGAGAAGGCATCTCAGACTGCTGGTTGTTGAAATGTTTCTTGGTATAAATTGGACGTAATTAAATTTTATGCTGTCTGAGAATAGGCATTCTTTAGATCTCGCGGATAGGATAGTAGGTAGGGCGTCGATCAACGGTAAAAGCGGCCCAGGGTTCGAATACAGGGACACATCCTCATCACTATGTACCCTGCCGGTTGTCTCTTGGTGCATGGCAGGGGGTGCGTTCACCGATCAACCTAAATCTCCATTTCTTTTCGAACCAGTCAACTTAATTTCCGAGTCTATGGCTCCCTTTTTTGTTCGCTGTGAAGATAACTGAGTCGTCAAGACCACCTTTTTATGCGTGGATAGTTAACAGAAACCGCTGCAAAAATGCACTACTTAACTGAATATGCATAACATATAGTATACCATAGAAATGAACCTAATTTGTACAAGACCAAGGAGTGATAGAGTAAGGAGGAAATCCTTGTCTAACTATCAAATTTGTATATCTCTTGTTGCTATTCGTTCTTTTTTCTCCTTGTTGATTTGTTGACTCGTTCTTTTTTCTCCTCGTTATCTCCTTGTTACTATTCGTTCTTTTTTGGTTATTTCTATTGATTTGTCTTCATGTCTTTTATAAATCTATTAATCTACTTTAGTCATCAAGTTTAGTTTTCTATCTGTAGGTTTCGCAGGTTTTTCACACCCTCCTTCTTGAGGGTGTTTTCCTGCTGTGGAGATTTTTCCCTGAGCTCTTAGCTTAGGATTTTTAATCCACAAAGTAGTTTTCTACTTTGTACTTTTGCAAACTATCTCTCTCTTTTCTTGCCTCATATGACAAAGGGTTAGATGTAAGAAGAGACTTGTTAGTCTCAATCTCGCCCCGAATAAAGTCCTTTATTATTATTATTAACTATGTTGAGTAGACATTTTATTTTACTGTATTCATCATTGCTCTGAAATTAGTTCACCATTCACTTATGTTGTAATTATATTAAATGGGAGACTATTTTTATCATGTTGGGTGATATATTAGAGAGTAGTACTGTCAAAAGTGCTTCGACAGCTGAGCTTATTTCGCACGTGGGTCTCCACAGGGAATCGAATCCAGGATCGCTTTCACCGAAGGCGAACGAATTGCCCTTCGGCTATCCAATAGCTTTGGATTAACTTTAATCATAATAATGGAAAGAAAAGCCCAACCGAGTATTTGCCTCATTTGCTATCTGTATTTAATCTATCTTTTGACAATAGAAAATCGTATCCAGATGAATGGGATTTTTTCATTTTGGTATGGGATAGAAAATTTATCTTTCATTTACTGTTGTCTCGGTTTTTGTGATAATACAAAAGTTACAGAGGTATAAGTAGAGGCATGCTTTGGAATGTATTACTTGTAGAGTCATTGTGCTTCACTAACGTGGGCTCGTTCTGCTCATAGGATTCTGTCTCAGTAAGGAAAGAAGGGGTAAACTACCTCATTCCTCAGCCCATTCTCCGAAGCTTTTCGCAGCTAATGGTGATAGGGATAATGTAAAAAACCAGCATTCGGGCTGAAGGCTGTACAGACAGAATATATTATTGTATTACTTATAGCATTATAAATAATATAATAACAATTAATTTGAGTTATTTAGAACATTATACATCATACTGCCATATTGCCATCATTATTTTAATTACATGTAAATTGCTGTTTTTATAATTTTCGGGTAGAAATTTATCCTATTCATTAATTCAGAAGCAGCAAAAGTGTTTTTATCCCCAGCCGACTTTAATCAAATCATCTGTAGAACCGTTCTATTCCAAGTTAATTGACCCGAATTTCCTATTTTCCTAAATATTTGGAGCGACGATGGAATTCAAAAGACACGGCCTCAACCTGATGACATTTCGGAGCCGCGGAAATTAACAGCAAATGATATTTAATTTATACAACACCAGGAGGAATTAGCGAGTTTGAAAATGAACTCCGCGTACTTGTCAACTGAAGCTGAAATATTCATAAGCGCAAACCTTTAATTTATATGCAAGCATTAATAGCTTCCCTAACGCTTTCCCGATATTTCTAGATTATTCATTTTCCGAGCTAAAATTAGTTTCCATTCACTCCGAACGTATTTAAACTCCCTCTCCCGATGTATGTTCAGCTAATCCGCGGTGAAAACGTCACTTCTCGGAAGATTTTCGGATGTGTGCACAGATTTCCGTCGAATTTGAATGCAAATGTAAATGCGCGGCTTTCGGTCAAACTTAGCATAAGCTTTAAAACTTTTAGCGAATCGCAGGTTCATTTCCCTTTCGCAAACCACCTTGTTAATTGCTGTTTTTTTTCCGCGAGTCCCCGCGTGAGTCACATCCTGCGAAAAACTTCCGGATGCGAAATGTATGGACTCGTATGTTTACATTATTATCATATCCGTTCTTTCGCTTTACTTCACGCCAAAATACAGTTTTAGCGACGTGACCGTCTTTGCTTCCCGGGGTCGGCGTCTAAATTTAAACCTTTCATTCCGTACTTGAAAACCCAAAACCAAACAAAGAGCTTTTGTCTGGAAACTGAATATGATAATTGCGAAAAGCAGCGATGGGGTTAAAGCGATTCTACGCCTTGAACTGCAATGTATATAATCCTCTTCCATTATGCTGAGTATCTTTGATGACTAACCATCTATTTATTTATTTCACACACAGCAAAATTGCCAAAGCACTAACAATAATACAAAATAAGCTAATATAAACTAAGGTTATTTTACAAAGCAAGACGTAGAACAAATTAATGATAAACAGTGAGGAAATGGGAGGAAAATACAGCTTTATCTAGTACCCATCTGAATAAATATCCCTTTCGGTAGAGAAAAAGGATCAACAGAAGGTTAAGTAGAGAAGGAGCCGAAGGAAAGGGAACGTTTGACAGGTGATAGTCTAGGAGTAGAATAGTGAAGCAGAGGTCGAACGAGTGGATCTGTTAGGTACACGAATTTTAGAGAGGGAGGTTAGGATAGGAAGGTCAGAAAGGGAATTAGAAATGAATACAAAAGTGAAAATAAATACTTATTTCGATAGGCTGATAGAGGATACAAAGAGAGAGAGAGGATAGGATAGTGCTATTAGAAGCATTGTGTAAAGAAGGAACACGGGATTCTACAATTCATAGAAAGAAGTTTGTGACTCTGTCAAGAGTGGAAAGATTAGAAGGGGACGATATAGACCAGATTGGGGAGCTGTGAGTTAAAACAGAAAGAGCAAAGGATGAGAAGTAAAGGGAGTAGTAAAGGGCAATAGGATCTACAATATCTGTGAAGCGGTAAAGAATACCTAAGAGGGACATGGCGTGATTTTATATTTTGCCTATATGGCTATTAAAGGAGAGCTTGGTGTTTAAAATGACTCCAAGATCCTTTTATTGGGACACTCTAAATAGAGAACTCTCACATATTTTGTAGTTTAATATAATTGGTTTCTTAAGGGATAGTGACATAACATTGCATAAATTGTCACATAACGATGCTTAAATTTAAACGAATTTGTTTAAATTTATGTTTAGCCTCTATTTCACACACCATTCTGAAATCTGGTTTAATAATTATAGTAGTGATTGACAATCTTCTCTAGTGTTTACAGTTTGAAATGTATATCTGTGATATATTTTAATA
>KZ308360.1:1690801-1716937 GCA_000376725.2 Ladona fulva | reverse complement strand
ATGCCATTCCTGACCCAAGAGTCTCAATAAATTTCTCGAGGCATAAATGGTGATATATATAATTGATATGTTCGATTATTTCATCATTTTCCTGTAATATGTAATAGAAAAAGGACTGCATTGTCCGTAACATAAATAGGTTGATATGGTTGGACATTAAGATGAATCGGGGACATTGTCGATTCTATGTATTTCAATTTTTCTAAGAAATCTTTTCAACGTTTTAGTTTTAATCTTTTTCAACGTTTTCATAACTGACACAAAGAATAATGCACTATCTAGCCTCGATAGAATATATACGAAAAATTAGCCTGTAGTAATGAACTTTCAATGGTCGCATTCTCGTTGCTAAAAAACGTATTTGTATGAATCTAATAAGATGCATTACGATGCATACTAAAACGTAAAAGAAATCCTCTACTTTAATTGAATCGCATAACGTCGATAGATAGAGAACCTTACGAGATCTTACAGAAATATCTTTTACAATCTCCATCTTAAATGTTTTATAGTTGTAGTCAGTGGTGCAGCAAAGATATTTCTATAGGTGGGGGGGTTTGAGATAATTGAGAAAACTAAAACGTGCCTTCCTTACAGGGGCCGGAATAACTTCCGCTCTCTTACCGGCGAGAAATTGCTGACGTTATTTTGTTGAAAAAAAAAAATACTACCGGAGATTCGCTAGTCGCTTCAAGGCTAGTTGAACTTGTAAATTTCAATGTTTCGTCGCGAATCACCAGATCACTTCACCATTTCTACGTCCCTGTCAGTCGGGTTAACAATTACAAATATTCGCCATTCCGAGGGCGCTGTCTTGGCAATGCCATACTAAAAGAACTGCGAACACTGGACATATTTTCTGTTAAATCTGAATCTTTAAGAAGAGCCCTTACCTCCTATTATGAGTCCAGAAGTAACTTTTTAATTTTTTGTATGCATGTTGACTTGCCAACCCATAAGCTGACTTCTCGTCAACTTTGTTTGAACATTTTTTATTGTATGTTTTTTGATATATGTATTTTATACTAACTTAAGTGTCAACTATCCATCTGTATTTTGACGTATACCTATATCGTATTGTTATAGTATATATTATAACTCAACTTTTTGAGGTTTGCCTGGTTGAGTTAAATAAATAAATAATCATGCACGATACATCTTATAAGAGATGTTACAAACACTCCCTTCAAAAACATAAACTGGATAGAAAATGAGATTTACATGGTTAGGTAGCAAAATAACTGATCTTTATGAGATTGGGGAACTATATTGTGATATCTTTCTTGCAGACTTCAACCCTCCTGGGGGGCGGATTTACCCCTGAAACCCCCCATTCGCTGAGCCACTGGATATAGTAATTAAATGTGCTTCGACAGCTGATGTTATTTCGTACGTATGAGCTTCCACCGAGAATCAAACCCGGGGCCGCCTTCACGAAAGACACACCCGCAACTCTCTTGGCTATCCGGGATCCCAACTTAAATTTTACCTTGCTAATCTTCGCACACTTCCAGCCCTCATAAAATACTGTGGGTACATATTGATGTTTTTACATTATTCTGTTGCTTTCTCACGTATACGATCAAAACTGTAATAAATTGGGCTCTTAAGATTTTACTGTTCGATTATTATTTAACGTTAATTAATTTCACAAGGGCAAGGGAAAGGTGAATGAAACGGTTGAGTGGTGCGGCTGAAACCCAAGGATTAATGGTTAAGGATGCGGCATGGCAGTTCAGTGGTTAAAATACCTGCCCGGAAAGTGGGCGACCTGATTCGAGTCCCAGTCATGTCGCTATTTTTCGCACCTGTTATTCCTTAATTGATTTCCCTTGAGAAGTTCCAAAAACAGAGGATCTTCTTGGTATCGAAAAAGAAAAGTTGGCTGAAAAGTCAGACAGATAATTGACCCATAACATTAACTCATATGACAAGTGAAAATCATAAAGGATGACACCAAGAAGAAAAAAAATCGAAGTGAAAACTTCGTCTAAGAACATGGCTTACGATTTATTTGAACGGTGAAAATGGAAGCGCAATTCTCTTAAAGATATGAATGAGATAATCGATGAAAAAGTCGGGATGTAGTAATGATAGTAATGAAAATCGTAATAACTGAAACTTCGTGAAATCAGTAGAAGAAGTATCTTTAGGATATGGTAAAGCGGAAACAAGAAGAATGGAATTGTCTCACAAATCGAGATCGAATTTTGACCAATTGAGTACCAAGCATTTCTAATTGTAAACATTTGCCAGCATGGAAAATAATTACGCCCATAGTTCGTTCTTCATAATTTATACTGCTGTTATTCCCCAAGGCCAATGCCTTAATACTAATACATTTACACCTCCCCTTACAGTAAATACAGGGGTCTCCGAACTTTTTGAGAGGCTGGTGACATGTTGGCAGGATCTTAAGAAGCATTTATCTATTTCTCTTGAAATTTTTTATATCCTGCTTCGAAAGAAATAGTTAGGTTCTTCCCATTTGCAATAAAACAAAAATGTAAACGAAAATGATCAGAAATATCTAAATAGGAACTTTACAGGTCTCACCAAGAAAGTGTCCAGAGTATAACATCCTTGACCAGATAAAAACATTTCACCTGCGGGCACGCGGGTCTTAGTTTGGCGACCCATGCCATTATCTGCCATGATACCCCTAAACCAAATTTTTAATCTGGTCGACCTAGGTACGACCATCACATCATATGCGCGGCTCTGTGAATGACCAAATAGGACAATCTTAATTTTTTGTAAACAGTACTGTAAACTATTAAGAGGTAATAAAAATCCGCCTCGAGTTTGCACTAGTCAGGAGGGAAATACCCCAGAATACTCAGATGACTATGCGTCACACAATTTACAACCTCATCGAAACAAACAATTTCAAAATAAACTTGGAAATGAAGTATATCTAAAAGACGAAACTCACGGATTTGCAATTTAAATACCTTACTCGAGTGCTACAGCCCAGCCTCACCTTACTCAGCATGAGTCACTGATTATGTCCCTTTTAAAAACGTCATAATATATGTTTTTCAAACTGCGATTGATAATATGTCTTAGTAAGTCCTTGTGAAATCCGTGACTCTAAAGAGCGATAATTCTTCTTTTATCAACGCTGAGGATACTTTTCAAGGCCGCTGTTCTCGAGCATAATCATTCAGATTCATTAATTTTATGCACTTAACCTCCAATTCTTATTAGTTTCAATATTTGTCTATATTAGACTTGGGAGAGAATAAAGATCCATCGTTAATTTTATAGAATCTACCAGTTAATTAACAGCTCAGGCAGTGCTAAAACAGAGAATTTTTGCAAAAAATTCGTATTTCTTATCCGATAAACCGTTAATAACGGTTGATGGAGCAACTTGGGAATGTTGGGCATAAAAAAAACCTTGAAATTCAACGTAAATCAAAAGCACAGATAACGAGGCTGGTAATTCCATCACTTAAACCGCAAAAAGAATTATTAAGGATTGGGGTAAAGGTGTTAACTTTGCGCATTGAAGTTGTGCGGCTAAATCCCAAGGAATAACAAGTGTGAAAAATTGCGACAAGACTGTGACACGAACCCAGGTATCCCACTTTCCTGGCAGGTATTCTAACCACTGAACTACCATGCCGCGTATCTTCCACACTTCCACACAAAGGATTCCCTTAACAGCGTAGAAGACACGTGGAATGGCAGTTCAGTGGTCAAAGTACCTGCCCGGAAAGTGGGAGACCTGGGTTCGTATCCCAGTTTTGTCACTATTTTTCACACTGGTTATTCAAAATAATTATTCTTTAATCCACGATGATTTTACTGAAACACGTCTCAAACCTCTGGGATATGGCAGTCAAACTGTTGACTCACTTTCCTTACAAATTCTTTCAGGTCTTTCATATCTAGATAAATTTAAATAGATTTTCGAGTTGCTATGTGAAAATCTCATTGAAAAACTACAGATTTAATATTCCCAATTGAAATACTTTGAGACTAGAAGAGACTTGAAATGATTAATCAGAAAATTGCTTTCAATAGGATATAATATAACTTACTCACTAATATAATTATTTTATCGACCTATATACTACTATCAATTAGTTCGAAAACAAAACGTAGGCGAAATACGACGCGAACACCAAAAATACTGAAGTTTGAAATACCTTTTTTTTGGGGAACGGGGTTAATTTAACTTTGAATGTAGATTCTTCCCTTATGACCTACGAGGATAGCTTAATTGACCTTTCAATGCAAGCTACCGCAATAGTTCAGCTCGTGGCAGAGCCCTTGCTTCCAGATGATTTTATCCTCCCTCAGAAAACCATTATCGTGAAGATATACGAGCAGTTTTTATTGAAGAGAAGGTCTGAGACCGTCCTGAAAATTTACTGATTTTGAAAGCGAGGTCTAGAAAGGAGGATTATTTTCCGGCGCGCCTCCGGGAAGACTTTGACTCAATTTCCCTAATCACTCTCATGCTGAAAACTTCCTTTCCTCCACGTTTTAGCTCAGCATTCTGAAGTTAAGACGCTTAATCTTACCACAAACATCTCTCTGATGCGTCTGAATTGGTCTAGTTCCATTGTTTCCGTTGAAACGTATGTATTGTATTTTGCAATCATTTAAGCGATTTGAAAATGTAACACTTGGGTATAAAAATAACAAGAAACGATTGCAAGGTCGTACAAAGCTGTTTACAAGAAACATTTGCCAAAGTCAGTGACGCAGGGAGGGGGGAGGTTTCAGGGTAAAATACCCCCAAGATGGTTAAATTCTTTAAGAAAGATATCATAATTTAGTTCCCCAATTTCGGAAATATCAATTACTTTGCTACATAACCGTGTAAATCTCCTCGTTTTCTATCCAGTTAACTTTTTGGAAGGGAATGTTTTTGACATCTCTTGTAACATGTAGCGCTCGTGGTTATACCTGAGGTATACTATAATCATAAGGTAATTGGGCCTCTCTTCCACCTAACCTCATATGTCGTTATTATTTGCAGATATTAATTTAAAAACAAAAGAGTAGTGTGTGGGAAAAAGTCTTGCAACTGAAGGTTGACAGAAAAAAACCCACGATGCGGGCAAACACCCACAGAGAAGGTTGGTGAAAAAAAACCACGAAAACACACTAGGAAAAAAAACATTAAAGGTATTTACAATGAAAATATTTGAACTTCAAAAATCCTCGAATGTTTTTTTATTTAAACAAAGAAAATTTCAAAATACATATAACAATTGCACCTTAAATTAACAAAAAATAACCTGTATGGTGGGCATATTTTCATTCTCTAAACTGTCTTGAATCCCCCCTTAGATATATCCTGGCTACGCCACTGGCCAAAGAATTTGTGGAATTTATTAATTGATTAATAAGGAACATTACTTTATCAAAAGGAAGGAATACCAAACTTATGATTAACCTGCTGTTAATATGTGTACCCAAAATTTCAGAGTTAGCTTAATTTGCTAATTATCCTATAAACGTGTGCATTCATCCCTGAATTGTGTACTCACTAACAAGATCTTTTTTCCTGCTTTTCTTAAACTGCTAGAAGAGCTCAAAAACGTAGTTTTCATTTAGCATGATTGTAACATAACCAATACTCCCATTATGACTGTTTTGCGAAATTATGTTAATACTTTATAACAGAAGAACTGTAAAAATTCCAAGGAAATTGGCCATATGTATAAATCTACAATTAAATAGCTATCAATCATTATTTGATTTTAATATAATGACAATTAATCGTTCATTTATCATAATTCATAAGCAGATATTATAGAAATATTTTCTTTTAGGCCAGAACTTTGAATTAAACTGTTGATTATTTACTCCAAATTACAGAGATGGTTTTACTGACATCGTTCATGTTTCAACGAATGAACTACCGAATATTTTATATTGAGTTTATATAATACTTGTTAACGTTCAATTTGACATGTCAGATATATAAATAATTTCTGATTCACATACCACCTCACTCCAAATAATTGGAAGCACGAATTCACTCCCAGGCTGTCATTATTTGGCGATAAAATAACCAGTTTAAAAGAAATGTAAATCAATCTCCACCATGATAAGGTATATCGAGTTTTGCGCATTGAATATAACCTAGGGCACCAATAATTTGTATAATATTGTTTTTAGTATTACTTCAAGTAATTTATATAATATTTTTAAAGCAGCTCTACACTTCTCTGAAACGTGTGAGCAAATAAAAACGTTAAAAGCTTTATATCCTGTATATTGTTGGTTAACATAACTTAAAATACAATTTTAATGATCAAAGCACACAATTTCCGTTTGGCACCATCATTTTCGACATCGACTATTTGAGAAAACAACATCGTTGTTGCGTCAAGCTTTGAGGGTATGCAAACAAATAATTTACACCTTCGGAAGGGAATGCAAACAGATTTAACGATTATGGACAGCATAATAATGCAAAAATCTCAAGAGATATTTCAAGAAACTTTAATTGAGCTGGAGAAGTAACAAGTAACGAAAATTTCATCGCAGCGTTCAAGAGGAATAGTCTTTAAATTAATTGTAACAACAGTCAGGGAATTAGTATGCTCAGTGTTGAAAATGGTACTGTTTTTTATAATATACTTTATCCTTTGATGTTATAATTAGATTCCATAATGCAAAATTAAAGAAAAGGAAAGTACTAAAGGCATTACATCAAACTTACAAACCCTTATTGATTACACATCTCAGTGAATGAAATTTCTTCTCGTTTTATTAGCATATGAAGCAACCCGTATATTTGTATATAAGAAACAATTTCTTTAAATCATTTCTAATGACTTCTTAGATTAATTGTAAGCATCACTGCTTTAATTTTTTAGAATGTACAAATGTATTAATTTGAATTGAAGCTTTTCTGCCATTAAAAATAACAATGCGATACTTTTTCGCCACATTTTCAAAAAGAAGTAAGAGCAATAATTTTTATTAATATCACATCACTTTTAAAAGAATTAAGTACGGCCATATTGTTAAACAGAAATACAAGGCAATGATCGGATTGGCTGTTTGGCATGGAACACCACTTTCTATTGGTAGACGATGAGCTACCAAGCAAATGGCGTTGTGGTTCTACTAGGTTGTTCTTTTCCACCTTATCTTTTCTATCAAAGTCAAGAAACGACGCCATGACACACAATGAAAAGTAAGTGCTCTTCGTACATTAATTGAGAGTTAATATAGTTCAACATAAATTTGACCAACAAGAAAGCATGAATTGAAACGGAAGATATCTTTGAATGCGATTCACTGTTCTCGTTAATTGGTTTTTACTTGTTTGAAGCGTATGTTTCGATCATCTGTTACATGAGTGTGGTAAGCGAAACCAGGCACCAGCACCAGCGATAACGTCTCAACGTTGGATCTGAGAAGCAATACCATTCTACCTCCGCTGTCAACAACTTGCTTAAATTCAATATCCTTCTAAGGTAAGAATTCTTCCTCTTTGTCATCTTAATTTCCGCCTATGTGTTATGCATTCAATATTAACAATACATTGTAAAGAATAAATTCACATGTTATTAGTTAAATGTAAGGAGCTTGGCTAATTATTGCCGTTTGGTTATAAGAACAAATTTGATGCACCGCTGCGGAAGAATTTAGCATAAAGTGAACGCATTCGCACCTGCGTTGAAGTTTCCTAAGATAACCGATTTTACCCCGATAATTGTTTTTGTATATTTTTTTATAATTAATAACCACTGCTTTCTTTAAAGCAATCGAACAGAGCCAGGCCTTATAGAACGTTTCAGATATTAATGTATTAGATTTTCTGTTGAGGCATAAAGAAACATATTTACAGTAAACGTGAGTAACGTAAAGGATTTACGAGAATTTATAAGGCATAAAACTAGCTGTAATTTCCTGGTCACAAACAGAGCCTTATCTCAAATGGAAACAATTTACCCGATTAAATGCTGCCGAGAATCTCTTATATAATACCAATCTCCAAAATCCAAGTTTTGAATAAAGAAGTGAAAATCTTTATATAGTAAATGCTAAAATTCGTTATGATACTTTGAAATCGCAACTATAATTCTCAATCTAACTGAGTTATCAATATCTAAACTGCTTCGTCAGTTCCACTTCTTTACTCTTGTTTTGTATTTACGATGAAAGTGGAAGGACATTGGGTCCGCAATAGAACTTAGGCTATCTTCATCAGTTATTCCACTAAAAATGATAAGACGAAGTACTCACCTTCACTGGTTGAGATGCCATCAGATGTCAAAAGTAGGAAGGACGCAAGGAATTGTAACTCGGGTATCTTCAAGGAAGGTCAGAAGGGGAACTCTCCCATCACACTCGAAACGTCGTCAAAGTCGCCTCCAGAGCAACGTCGTGCACAATTCGACTTCCAGCACCACCACAGCATTCCTCCGTATAACTCAAAATTAGAGTCTCAACTTCTTCACGGATAGTACAAAACACTTATCACCTCATGTCACGACTTGCATTGGAAGTGATGCAAATGTTGGAAAAAGGCATATTCCACTCCGCTGAAATCGAGGCATCGGCCTTGAGATTTTCTGCTCGTGAACTTGCGAATTTATTGCACTTTTGCGGTGTAATGAACCTCTGCGAATGTAAATTCGCTCTGAAATACGCCAAGTACTGAAAGGTTAAATGGTAAGGACTCGATTGTGATTCACTCAGTTCATGTATGCGAAGAATTATGGGTTAGAAGTTGCTTCTTTCGCCTTCTAGAAAGACTGAAGGACTGCCTGCCTTTGGGTGGGGGATCCTCGTAAATATGGTTCAGCCAATCCCGAGCAGCCGTTCCAGTAATATAATACTTAGGTTAGCTGCGAACTTTGTGTGCTCCTCAGTCGCAACTTCCACCGGAGGACGTTGGAATAGTTGGAGGGGGAAACGAGGGTAGCTTTGCCCGGGCGAAAAGGACACGACAGACACAGTAATATGGGCCCTTGATTTTTAGAGCTAATGGCTGCATTCTCATTCAACCTGCGATTGCTCGTGTTTATTAGGTAACGACTCGTGAGTTAGTTTTTTTTCTGGCTGTTAGGAGGCTCTGAAGAATTTTTCAACCTCAACCCCATTTGACCCTATTTGCTTCGGAGAGGTAATGAAGAGTGAGGTAGTAGGCCTTTGCTTTCCTCGCTGAAGTGAACTAGAATGCTATGATTGGTAAACATACACGTAAGCTCATCCCAGTGATTCTATGAATATCATTGTTTGTAGAATTCGATAAGATAATACTAAAATTAACGCAATTTGGTTTGCGATTTCTACTCCGCTAGCCGTCAGTGGTATATGGCAGGTGGTAACACTTTACCCTCTTAGCGTCCCTGATGCTGTGCGGAAAGAGACCTGAAGTAACTCGGTTAATTCCTTATGACGTTTAGTAAAGGCCTCTCGGAGATCGCGCTCGTTTGCTGGAACTTCAATATCTTGAATCCAGTGACACTGTCATAAATACCGACCGTTGAACCTTTCTTTTAGGTTTATTACTATCGCAGATCGTTCGCGAAAATTATACGCTTTGAAAAATATTATTCGTTCTGTCCTTCTCTCCCAGTTTACCCTACCACAATATCGGCCAAAGATCGGTCGCACAGTGCTCATTTCGTTTCCCGTAAATGTAGCACATACATTCTCCGTAGTTTTAAGGAAATCGCAACCTATTACCAACCTACCAAGAATTTCCAACTGTATGAAAGAGCCCTTTCCAAATGGTTGTCGTTTTATCATAGTATGTTATATTATTTATATTTTTTTAAATAAAATTTGCCCTCGAGTTCACGTACGGCAGGTATCATCCTTAGGAGCCCATATCTATGCATGCTCTAGAAGTTTTATTTTATCGCATTCTAAAATTTATAATTGCTTTTTAATTATGTCAGATTATTTTAGTCTTGACAAGTTATTTAATTTTGAGTATCTATCGGCAAAGGATATTAACATTTATGTAAATGAAATAAGTATATTGCAAATTGTTAAAAACGAGCGGGTTAATAGATATTTCGATGGAGGATTAACACTTGTAGATTTCATTGTCAATATTGAGCTTCAGTTTGCGCCGATATTAATGGTCTACCAATGTTCATATCTTTAAGACAACCAAGTCCAACCAAAAAGCAAAGAATATGTTGTAGTAATATTTTTTTTTTATACTTCGAAAGCTAAGGTCATATCGCTCATGAGTAGAACGCGTTACACACATGGCTATCCGGAGGCCCCGAAAGAAAGCATTTGTTTTTACAACTGTCGTAATATATTTTACGAATACTTAGTTTGCCAATGAATGGCAGCAATACTTTCGGAGATTTCGTTTGCAATGAAAGATAAATTGCTGGAGCCAATAAATGAACCCGCTCGAGTAATTGCTATTTTGCAGGTCGTGAGCCCCATTAGTGGTACACGTCCCTTGTCGACTTATTGTCATGGAGACTCTAATGTATTGAAATTGTATGAATTATGACGAATTTTACTAACAAAAAAGAAATATTTTCATACATCCAACGAATTTTTTTTTTTGACGAATTGGATGACTTTGTCATTTCAGCTTGAAACGAGTGCGAAGAGAAATCGATGAAGGAAAATGACCATAATCGCTAAAACGGATAGTTATTTTTGGTCGTTTTCCTGCGAAGCATAAGAGATACTATACTTATATAGGGATATTGATGCTCATGTACTCCTTGCCACTTACAGAGGAAACTTGCAGAACAAAAGCGTGTGAAAAAGTGTTGTTTCCGGATGTGTCACAATAAATTCGCGATTTATGCCCGATCTCAATTTTTATCGAATTATGTAGCTGTTTTCCCGGTTTTTCTACGGACCTCACCTCGTCCCACAAAATCCTTCTCTGAGAGGAAAACAGGATACTAAACTGCTCTAAATATCCTAAAGCTTTCGATGGCAGATCGTTAGCATATCTCGCAAAGAGTTCCATCTCCGACCCATTTAGCTCATCATTTTAATTTTCTATTCCAACAAAAACAGAAAGGAGATGAGTAATGGTCCATGTTGCGAAGATCTAACGGTCACGTAAACGTTCCGAGGGAACAAAACATTCCGAGTGCCACGGCCTTTTAAAGATACTATCTGGACTACGGTAACAACGCTATTATGAAAATTCTGGCGCCTAGATCACCACAAGTTATGGCCGCTCGCAATTTATTCACTTCGCGAATGCTACGGAAACAAAACACTCCCAGCAAACGGAATGACTCTAAAAGTTCTTAAATGAAATTTATTTAATGTTCCAGTCTGAAGGAATGAATAATGTGACTTCATTACGAGGCTACGCTACTTCGTTCTCTGTGTTTACTGCGCGGAAGCCAGACCTTATCGCGATCTGAGATGTATGCGAGTTTCTTCGCCAGCAGACTCTGTTGACTGGACTCCGTTCTATAATCAGCTTGCTGAAACCGTGCGATATTATGTATATGTATGTATTAATGTATGCTACGGAAAGTAAAAGCCATGTGCAAATATATATATCCGTAAATATAATCACGCAGCTAATTAGCGACTGAATGAATCGTCTATCCAACTTGAAACAACCCTAGAATAGCTGATTACAATGAGCAATTTCGCGTACACTATCCTCAAATTTTAGGAAAATTTAGAAGAAAGCGATTTTTGTGGGTGTTCATATGAACCATAAGAGCTCGAGATGGTGATTGAAACGATATTCCATTGGAAAGTTGATTATATTAGCATTAGATAGAAAAACTATTGCAGATTCTCGATTAATATAAAATGTGCATGATTACCGAAATATTTATCATTTATATTTTGGTACGGGACGGAGAAAAATGTATCTTTTATATAGTTTTGTCTCAGTCTTGTTCATGGATGTGATGATATGAAAGCTACCGAGGTATGAGTTACGCTAAATGATGGCATTAATTAAGATTTCTCTTGATGCAATGTTACGAAAAGTGTTACACGTAGAGTCATTGTGCTTCACTATCGAGGGCTTGTGCTGTATTCTGCTCACATTCTGATTCAGTGAGGAAAGTAAGGGCAAACTACCTCACTCCTCGTCTTGCCTAGTAAGCCTCATTTCCCTCTCCTTGCTCTTCGTAGCTGATAGTGGAGGGGATGAGGTCCCAATCGGTCTTCGGGCTGAATACTTTACGGACACAAGTGATTACCTATATAAATGCGTAATATTTAAAATTCTTCCTCTATTGTTAGGAAATTATCTTCCGATGACAATTCTTAGAGTAGTCTCAATCTCAAACGTACACGTTATCTGTTTTGGAATCGATTCATAGATCTAAGTCAAAAATGTTCATAAATTTCGATGGATGATATTTTAAACGCCGTGATGAAAGTATATGATAAAATCTTCTAGACTCTAAATTCAGTGACGAATTGTCGTCCATATTGCATGTAATTATGAGAAATTTGCGTTATATTAAATATTCTTTATCAATACATTAGTTGCCTAGACGACAGAAATTACAATCTTTGAAAAAATTTAGGCAAACTCGATATGTTTTATAAAAGTTGATCAGTAAAATTAGTTTTGAAATATGGATTGCAATCGTTTGTATATATTTTTTTATGGTTGTGAATTTCAGTCTCTCAAGGTTGGTATTACTATAGTAGTTTACTTTCGCGGAAGAAGTCAACTCTGCGTACGATATATGTAAGGACGTTGCGCGGTTTCATCTATATCTACATAATTACCTTGCAAGCCGCCTTTCGGCGTGTGGCAGGGGGTGCAAGCACCATGACTCTACTTCACTAATCGATTGGTTTCGCGTATCGTTCGCGGAAAAAATGAATTTTTGAAACGACTTGTTCCAGCATCTATTTCTCTGATTTCCCTCGCAGTATCAGGAAAATCAGAGGAATAGATGCTAGAACAAGTCGTTCCAAAAATTCTTTTTTCCTATGCTACATCTATGCAGGTTTTCTTTTGCTACATCTCCACAATCTCGCCCTTAAATAAAGACGCTTTATTTTTATAATTATTACTTCATGATCGGCATGACATGAATTCTGAGCCGATTCGAAAGATGGAAGGTATTCTATCATCTGTGAGGTATCGATATATGATAACGATTTTATTAAATGTCGATAATATTTAATAACGTTTAAAGCAGAATAATGAGTAGTACTAAGGTTTTAGACGAATATTCACATGTCATACTATGTATATTGAGATAGGTAGCCTAGGAATGTTACAAGCGTTTAGATTTGCCATAAAATCTGTTGGAACCCCTTGACTGCGCAGATAATTGAATAGTTGCCGGGAAACGATTACTATTCCCCCTTTAACTTCTCTTTTACGGTGCTTATCTCACTCGTTAAAAATTTATCGCTGTAACTCTTTCTTAAGACATAATAGTTTTTCTTTAGATATTTTGCATACCGCCAGTCAATAGAGACATTTTATGGTAATTTTTTCACGATAATACATATTGACTTCCTTATGGGTTGTACGGTACTTTTTCATACGGTTGTTTTCTCCTAAGATAACGTTTCAGTATCTCTGGCATATAAAAATAAAGAAACATTATTTATATAGCAATGAATTTGCAATACATTATTTGGATTGATGAAGTACAAGGTATTGATAGCTTTTACTTTAGCTTTTACTCGACCTACAACGTTTCGTTTCCTTCAGGAAATCGTTCTCGTTCTTGAAACTTCTGTACTGCCATTTCATATTTTCCAGTTTTTAGGTCTTTGCAACTGATATTCCTATTTATAATGAGATAAAAATTTGGACGTATTGCGCTTTAATTCATCATTTTTTGTCGCAGAAAGAAAATACTTCGATATCTTACCGAAAAGGAAGAATGAGAACTGTCAAAATCTTTCTGTTTCGTCTTCTCATTAAATCATCATGATTTATAATGTTATCTGAGTAGTCTCCAAGGAGACTATTTTCCAAACGAACAAACCAAATCAGAGGCATCGATTCTTTTGCAAATTTTTCATTTGATAAAATTAAAATCTGCAAAGTAAACATTTTATAAATGACTACGCAGTATCCAGCATTACTCATAAAAAGCGTTTTGTTTCGACTTCTTGTGATGCGGTCAGCCCATGTAATCCTAAGGCAAATTAATATCGTAAGCAACATACAGTATTACGTCATTCAATTGCATTGGTTGCCACATCTCTCGTCAGTTGTTTACTCAAACGTATTACGAAAACATGGCTTTTTTCACGGTTACTAAGAAACTAAGGTACCTTAATTATAGGTTTTCCAGTGGTACCTTGGTTAACAACGCTAATCACTTCCAAGATTGCCGTCGTTAACCAAAACCGCTGTTAACCAAGGCGCAATTTTCCACAATCATACTGTATGTCAAATATGTATTATTATTATTATACATTACCGTCGCAGTTAGACGCTGAGTCAGGTGGCAACGCTATCTTACACTAATTTGACAAACTTATACAATAGACACAATTAACACAAACAAACTTACTGTCTTACATACATATCTATCAAAATCAAACACCATCTTTGCCAGTCGTTATTTCAAACTACTCTATCATTATATTTACAATTTAAACAGCTATAAATTATACAATTTAACATAAATCTCCGAAGTACCAATGAGTAATGCAGATAAAACTCATTTAAATGTCATTAAAATAAGGTACATACAATGTATTCAATTTTAATTTAACAGTTTGTTTGATCATCCCTAATCACCCCTTGCTAGATCCCTCCTAAAGTAGCATTGATGTTTTTTTTTCACTATTGATTTCATGAAAAAACGTACTGTCCTTGCCCTTTAGAAATTTACTCATATTTTACTGTTTCATATTTTAAAGTGTTTATTTTGCTACATTTTTACGGCGACGTAATTATTAGGAACTTCTATGCCAAACTGAAGTCTTTCTTCTATCACAGAAACGGTTGCGGTTATTACTGGTTTATAACTTAGAAATGTTTATGCAAAGCGATATACCGTCAGATGCGTACTCAATAGCGCGAGACTTTCTTCCGGTCACTTAGAGACGCCTTGTCGAGTTCAGACAACGAAGCAAAAGCTCACGTCGTCTTCCCACGAGGGTGATTTATGTTTTTGAACGGAAAATAATTCTAATCTTTTGTCGTGCCGCTTCGAAGCTTTCTCCTAGCCTTTCTCCCACGTCGTGCGCTTAAGATCATACCTATCAATTTGCTGCCGTCTTCTTTCGCCCTTTTTTCATTCTTCCCTCTCACCTTCTGCGTGTCTTACCCTTTCCGATTTCGACCACGCTGGCGTGATCCTTGGAAAACAAGGCTTTAAGCAGGGATGCCATACAATTGCACCGCAAAAAGCGGTACAGTCACCTCTGACAAGGAATTGTCCCGCGTCTTTAACATTTTTTTCACCAGACCACGTCGAGGAATATTTAGTTTATTTATTCATTTACTCATAATACATCAACATACAAGCCAAAATGGTTGACGATCAACAATAGGCCAGCTAGGCCAATTACGGTTGACTATCAACAATAATGATAATAAAATTTATCAATAATAATATCAATAATAAAACAATAACAAAATTAAAGAGGTCGGCGTTACGGAGATCCAAATCAGTATCTTACAACCATTGTTACAATTGGTTTCAGATAAATTGGTAGATAAAATGAATCGAAGTTTTCATTGGAAGATAAAGAGTTGAAAATTGAGGGTATGGGAAAGAAGAGTGACCATTTAATTATTGGCAGACGTGGAGTATTCAAAGAGAAGATATCAGATTGGCGAGTCGTTCTTGAAGGAACACGGAGAGTAAAAAGATATAGTAGGAAAGGGAAATCAACCTCGTTGTTCATAATATTATATAGGAAAGCAAAGATGGAAAAAGTATGAGAGATTTTAATAGAAATAAGATTAAGATGATTTAGAAGATGCATCTTTGACATATTTCTATCAGACGGCACTCTGAAACATAATCTTTAAAAAGAAATTTAAGACTCGATTGAGAGTAGAGAGGTTAGTTATGCTCTTTATTAACTTAAAAAGAATAAATGTACAGAAACAATGAAAGATTTTGATACAATGTTACGGGAAGAATCTCTTATTTCTGGAAATACTTAAGAAAGAAATACCTAAAGGGAGATATAACATTGTATCATTTGAGGACCGATTTACTAGTCCTCACCTTGTGAGGATTGCTCAGTAATGCCACTCGAGGTTTCACTCACACAGATCAGTGTATATCTTTGCTGATGGAAAAGGAGCAACTAAGCAAAAGGTAAGGTGAAATTGATGTGAATTAACGCACTTTTGATGTTTTGTTGATGGTGATTTACAAAGAATATGACGGATGTAGAGATAGATATTTGTTTCCGTCTTGTTTAAGCTCAGTTAGAATGTTATTTCATTTCTAAAAAAGTGAAATATTTAAACAAATAGGATATTTATTACTTAGGTGAATCAAATTTGTCGTTCTTTATAGTTCTTTAATGCATAGTTATTTACATTCTTCGTGTCATTTCGCATTTCAATGTCTCGCGAAGTGATGGATACAGGAATAGACGTTTTCCTTTGTTCTCTTTGATTCCTTTCAAATTTTCTGTTATTTCTAAGTATTGCTGTCAAACCAAGATCCAGTAACAAAATGTATTTATTACTCGCGCAATTGAAATATATCATTTTTAATAATAAGAAAGCGTTATTAATCAGTTTCGTTTTGACGAGTTTTCATTTGAACGTCCCGCGCAAAATATCAGTCTTATTGGCAAATCGCAAGAACTTCCCTAAGAGAGTTTTCCTAAATCTGGCATCCCTGCCACTACGCCACCCCTTCCATTTCCATTATGCCTCCATTTACGGGGTCACTGTCGGAAGCGATTTGGCTCACTCACGAGGTCTCCGATATTGGGTTTAAGGCGATCATCTGCATAGATAGACCGGGAAAAAGTGACTTCTGCTAAAACAGATGGAGCTCGCAGAATTTAACGTAAGAACGAGGAAATAAATGTCGTACGATGTTGATTGCTCAAGGGCGTGTAGCGGCGACTGGTCTGTGGAAGCTTTCCGGGTTGTTCAATAGTACAGATGGATTTAAAAACGGGAATGATATAGTCTGCAGTTCTGTCATTTTCCTCGTGCTGAAGCTAATCAGGAAGATAGCGTTACATTCCTCTTTTCCTTTACTAGGAAAATAGGCTATAGTTACGCGTCACCGTGCTTCTTGTTATGGAATCCAAGTTCGAGCACTAGGGTACTCAAGATTCAGTATCATAACCCCAATGCTCTTCTTCGCAAGGTATTGGATCGGGAATCGAATGCTGAAAATCTGGTTCCCTATTCGCTATTGAAAAATTTCTTCGCGTATTGAGTAGCGAAAATGAGCAGTGACAAGTACGAACATTCTTATTTCGATTTTCTTCCACTCTCTCGTCATTTTCATCACTTTCCAAGGTTCTCGTTTTTGTGATTCGTACTCGATTCCGTACCCGTATTCGATTTCGTCAATGAATAGGCTGTTTATTTACCTAAAGTAACTTTTATATAGTAGTAACGCATGGTGGAATTGTTAAAGTTGTGATTGAAAATGTAAATGTACTTCACTCCTCAGTCAACGAAACGAATAAAATTCCATATTGATTGAGGTAAATAGCATAGATAATGTTATTGAAAGTAGAGAGTTTGTGTACTAAATTAAAAAGTTTATAGCTTCGTAACAAGTTGCATAATTTAGATTGGCTAGTGAAAGTAGAAGAACGTTCTTCATAAAGATTATGAGACCATACGTCGCAGTGAAAGGCATTCACCATTTATTGAATCACATATCACTCGTTCTTTCAACATTATACCTCCACAATTTCCGACATTAAATCATAAAGGTTTCATTTCATCTTGATCGTGTCCGTAAATATTCTGAAGTTCCTCGAATCTTCGAGGATATGTTGCGAAGTTAAGGATCAATTATTTGTAAGTTTTCTTTTCATAAAATTTTGTCAATAAGAAGTATTTATTCGCATGAAATGTTCTTCTGTTATAGTCAACATTCAATGCATTATTGCTGTTTCATCTATCATATATCAGCTATGATTTTTTTATTTGATATTGTTTTATGATTTTTTCTAGATATTAGCTATTTGACATCGCTCTGAAAACGGGAAGTCTAAGAAAACTCGGCAATGAAATTCTCCTTGTAGTTTTCCAGTATTAATATGAAGTACGTTTTAAAGAGGGGAAGTGTCATCTTTAGTGTTAAACAAATTCATCCATTATCACGATCTTAAATAGCAATTTACTACTTTTAATTTTTTATAGATGGTTTAAATTTACTGCTTTTGCGGGAATATAAGATGAGATTGGATTTAAGATGTTCTAAATTACAGTTTAGAGAACAGCTACTACGCATAGACTTTGCTTTTCGAAACAAACTGTGATATAGTTACCATAATGAATTGGTCACGTAACTTAAATAAATTTTATTGACTGACTGATGGGAAGTTCAAGTTAACTTTCAGCAATTAATAGTAATTCGCTCATAAAGGTACCGTAATACGAGTCGTAAAGTATTTGTAACTACGTGGGTTTAGAAGAACATCATCGCATTCATAAAAAAGATGCAAATTAAGTTTTAATTGGTAATCTTGAATATTCACCGGCATCGGTGGAAAAATTCAACCATTCATACAGTTAGTTGTTGCAGCATGGAAGTCACGTATCTAGTGCAGGTACTAGTGGTGCGATCAAAACCAATATGAAAAGTTACTTCCGTCATAGTTAAAATCTGAATGGCAAGGACTGTATAGGAGAAGCCTTACCCGTATGTAAGTTGGGTTGTTTCCGTATAAAGTCATTACTATAGTAAACGGAAGTCATCAGTCTTTCTCACTTTAGAGAGGATTTATAGAGCTTATCTCTTAAATAAATTCCACCTCGTTAATTTTTCCATCTTTTCTCGCGTATCTAGCTTTAAGTAATCAGGAAAGTATTGGAAAACGATCTTTTTGCATGCCAGGTTGTCAGTGGTATCGCTGCCAAGAAACGCGAACGCTGGGAAAAGTGTTGATCCAAAGAATCCACGATATGCCGTTGTTATCAATAGCTTGTATATGTATTTATTTCTCACATTCTGATATTTTTACGCGAATTCATTTCCGCGGAAAGTAAGTTCACGTTTGCGTACCCGATTTCTATCATGCTTGCGGTAGTGTTGGCAGTGCGATAGTTCGAAATGTTTCGGAGAAAATTTAAATCTTTCTCTTACTTTATGGTAACGGTATTGTATAGGAGATCCCAAAGTCCTGTATGTGGTCCTGATTAAGTCCTGGCCCGTGAAAGAATTTTTTTGCGGCCCCCGAACACGGTAGATACTTTATATCTCCTGGATGTTGGTTGGCATCTTTGGTAGAATACCGTCCCGTCTCACGCCTTAAGGTAAAAGGCTTTTAAAATATACGCTGTTTCGTTTGTAGTCTACATGTGTATGTTCATTGTTTTTAGCACGCCTTTAAAAATTTAAATTGATCTTCACTAGCTTGAATATTGAAACTAGCTAAGAAGCAAAGAGAAGTAATTTGAAGTACAATTTCAGAGAAGTAGTTAATTTGTTCCCTAAGATTTATTGCATTTTGAATGGTAATGACTTAAATTAATTCAATGACAAATTAACTGATCACAATGACAATTAATAATTAGTAATTAGTACTAAGTAAATTATTGGAGAATTATTATTATTATTATTAATTAATGAATGAATGATGAATTAATTAATGATGAATTATTGCAAGTTTTTTAAATTTCGTTATTAATAACACACATAATTTTCAATTTATTTACAATAATTGTTCTCATCGGTTTAAAGCATTGCAATGAATTCATTGATGATAGTTCCTATTTTATCGTATATAATTTGAATATTTTTGTCAATCCTGATTAGATTAAGGAAGAAATTTTGTGTTCTTAACCTTACAGTCTCTCGTTTTAGAGGAAGGTGCGTAAAAATGTTGTTTGCGATAAGAAATCAACAGTTCTGATAATAAACAGTTGGCTTTTTAACAAACGAATGGCTTTCGTTGTTGACGCCAAGAACAAAGGTCTATCGGAATCTTTGGTTGAATTTTTTGCACGAATTATAAATAACCTAGTTTAGGCTGATGTAGTGCATTTCAATGCGACGATGGCAGCCCTTTGTGCACAGAGAAGGGATCCATCATGATAGTTTTGCTGTTTGTATTTAGTTATCGTGGAATGTTTTTGAAGTACACACAACCTTCCGTTGCTTATACACAAACTCAATGTACTCGATAATAAGTATCGTTGGTGCAATTTTAGGAGCGAAGCAGATGTTTCTTCTGATCAAGTACGCCAAACACTTTCCAAATACAGCCTTTCTCTCAAAAGGTTCGGGTGGCCGTAGCCTAGATAAGCGATTTGAGGAATTTCATTTGCCAAAATGCCATTCCCTCGAATAGTATTTCTCTAGTGGTTGCACCACGTGCGGGTAAGGCAATTTTAGACTTTAATTCTGCTGCGTAACGTTGGGCAATTGGGATTCGTGAAATGCAGGATTGTGAAGTTTGGGCTTCGGGCCAAGCTTTACTCCGACAGAGAAGTATTTCTAATCTCATTTGGCATGATTGCGTATCAATTGGTTCCCAGGTTGAGTTTCCACAGAGGTAATTCGATCTACGGCCCAATTGTTTCTTTTTAACTCAGATGATGTCGTGGTCATTCCAAAAGGCGTAGTAAAAATAAGATAGACAGTATAAGCATAAGAATCATTGAATTTCATTTTGCGTTAATGAGATTATTCACGGATGAAAATCATCTGAAAGTTTAGAGATACTACCTGTGAAGTATTGAATCATTTTTTCTTTGCATTTTGATAGTAAGATCCGTTCACCCATAAAGAATTGTGGGAATTCATTTAGATACTTTGTTACTGAAACTCTTAGAGCAATAATTGTAAATTCACCATCCTACTTCTATTTACTCTTTGGTAGTAACACACTCTCTTAAATGAGCTAGATTATGCGTTTCTCCAGATTAAGACAGTGAACGAGTGAAAAAATTATAAATGTAAATGCGTTCTTTGTGCAAAATATGGAGAGATGCTCATTAAGTTGTAAAAGTTGAAGTATTTCATATATCCATTGATAATTTTCTTATAGATGAAAAATATGACCAATAACAATTAACGGGCGCAACTTATGTGGTGTTATCTAACAATGATCGAAAAAGTCAACAAGCAAAAGGGATTTAATTACGGCTTGAGTATTTCCTCTTATTACTTTGCCTCTTTCAATGGTCGAAGGTGTGTAACGAATAATACTTACTGGTACATCGAGGCTTGGAATAAGAAAAATAAAATAGTTTTAATTACTATAATGTTAACAATCTTCCATTAAGGGATAAATTCAAAGGTACCCCTAGGTGCCTCGATAAAATTACCTTAATTTATTACATTATGAGTGTGGAATGCCGCAAATTCTAATAATATACCTCTAATCAATCTCAAATTGTGTACTTTGATATGTTAGAAAAGTTTCTTACTGCTAAAATGTTAGATTAGTGTTATGTTGAAATAATTTATTTTCCCCAGAACTATTATGATAGTATTACTATCTATCTATTATGTAGTATTACTTTATAAATCATCGTCACATCATCTGCCATTTTCAATCCGACGTCGGATCTAGGCCTCTTCAAGCGATTTTCAATCCTCTCTATTCAGAGCTTCTCGTTGCCACGCTACCCCTAGGTACTTCTGCATATATAAGTTATTCTAGAAAATAAGATCTAGAAAAATGTTTCAGATTAATACATCTGAAAAATCATACTATGAAGTAGAAATCTGCTGTGGAGCTGAAGGTTAACATTGGATTGCAATATCTTGCTCAACTTCCAATGCTTTTTCCTCGGTAAGATACATAAATCTCTTTAAAATTGGTTTACTGGTTTGTACACTAACTTACTATTAGTATGTGATGCATTTTGTATCAATTTGCGTGAGCTGAGCTTAAATTCAGTTTTCCCAACTTTAGAAAGAAGTCAATAATAATTTATTCCATTTGGATAATTTTTAAATATAATACCTTGAATTTTCATCGATAAAGAAACATGAATATTATTGGAATGTTTTAGTGTTGGCAGGAATATTTCTCCTTTAGTTATATCATTGTCACAGCATTATTTATCAGAGAAATCTGGCGAAACATATTAGACATTGCATCAACATTTTAAAAACGAAAAGTGTCTTCTGTCTAACAACGGCACATAACCTTGCGTTTGGTCTCACGAGTAGTTGTTTTCCATTGTAATTTTTAAGGCGAAAATTTCTTTTGTTTTTAACGATTACACGTTTTTGTGTTAGCACAGGTGAGTGTTTTCCTGAGGCGGGTCAATATTGCTAAGCATGTGATATTCTACATACACAACTTTCTCTAAAGAATTTATAAGACAAAGCAAAAAGGATATTACACCTTCACGAAGGAAATAGTTAGAAGAAAGGATATTAAGTTTAAGGTTAAAGTTGCTCGACAAATTCAGCGATAGTGCGTCCTTAGGAGGCAAAGTATACATTATTTACATGGGCCGATCAGATAATGTGAGAAAAATTAGAGAAGTAGATGCTTGAACTATCCCCTTCAAGGATTCATTTGTCTCCGAGTGCGATAAGCGGCAGTAACAGTTTAGTGAAATAGACTTATGTCGTATTCTCTCTCTCACAATCCGAGGGAAGCATGTAGCTATGGTGGCCAGGCGTACTTCGGGGTAAAAATACCCCATTCACCAAATAAAATTTATAAAATACCCCTTTTGCATACTTTTAAATAGAGTATGAAAAAACATTTTCGTAGTTTTGTAAATTTTACTTTTCTATACTAAATACTTTATATTGAAAACGACCATTACTCTGAATATTAAAGAGAAAGCCAAATCTAAACGACAAGAATCACACAAGGCCATGTTTAGGCGAATACATAAGAACATAAGTTGCAGATAAATTTTTGAAATGCACCATTAAAGAACTTCGTTCACTCCTTGTTTGCATCGTTGTGTTATAATTATATCGTACTAATTTTGCAAGGCTCAGCCAGTGAGTTCCCCAACAGCTAACTATGAAATACTTGAAATTAAACTCATATTATTCCAATCCCGACTCATTAATCTTGAAATATTATTAAAATATTTAATTCTAAACTTCTACAAATCCAAAAAAATAATATATTATAAGTGAAAATACTTATAACATTTTTGGGGGTTGGTACAAGTTTTGAATTAAATATTTTAATAATATTTTAACTATGTCATTTCACCAAGTATCGCTAGATACTTATAATTAGATTAGTCATTAATAGTGTACTCTACGGATATATATGTAAATGTAGATGTAGAAGTTTTCCTTGTCTATTTACATTTATCTTTATGATGTTTATGCTACTGTGCAATAGTATTCACGATCAGTTAGTTTAAAAGGAGTGATTTTTTGTCACATCTCGAGAAAATCAAGACATTACTATAATTACTTGTGACGCACAAATATTGTTGACAGTGTTCGCTGTCCCCTGAGTCAGCCACCTTCATTGCCTTGTATTTAAATCGTCCCTGTCCCTTCGTATCCACCCCTTTCCCTATCTTAAGCCATTCGGGACTATCTATTTTCTCTCCACTTAAGACCTTTCTGATTTACCTTTCTCCCATCCTCATCCCTTTTTTCCTCCTTTCTCTTCCCTTCCCTTAAACTCTTTCCCTGAGACCATCGATCTCACTACACCGAGCCACCAAGTCGTTCCAGACGAAATCGTTCCTTAGGCGTGGAGGGAAGAGTTACTTCTTCCCCCATCTGAGTTCGCCCGCAACGTCGGAGTGGTCTCATGGGACGATTTGGCTTTTTTCTTTCTTATTCGGCGAAGGAACTCATTTGCTCGATCGATTTTGATTCGTTTGAGTGGATGAGGTGGTGTTTTCCTTTTTTTTGTAGTTTTTGCGGGCGATGGGTAAGGGATGAGGGTTCGGAAATCACTGCAATTTCATATGGAACAGAAGATCTTTAAAAGTCAATGATTGTATCATTGATGCAGATATTGGAATTGGATTTTAAGAGTGGAAGAGAAAATGTGAATTTTTCAGGCCCTTGCGTATCGTATTTATAATAAGAACCGATTTACTCAAGGTGAAACATTTCATGTTTGCAAATAAAGAGTAGAGAAGGGGCGCGCACCTCCAAGAAAAAATATATACAAGTAATTTACGAAGTATTCCTAATATATTATCTATCAATAGAGGTATTGAATTACAAGAAAGGATTGATTCTTTGGAAGACAGTATAGTAAATTGTATTATATAGATTATAAGAAGCTTTGAGAAAGTGATCTATAATGGATAAATTCATCATATTCACTAGTATGGTTTTCTATCTACATAACGTTTACGGAAAATTCTAATGAAAGCAAATATGTTGATAATTTTACTGTCGGTCATCAGTATTTTTATATTATTTCTAGAGAGCTTTATCGCGAAAGGAAAATGTTGTCATCGATAAAAAATGTAACATTTTCTCCCTCGGTTTTCCTCTAAAATCAACCACGTGTACAACTATGCGTGACTCAATCCTTATTTTGACTTCATGTAAAAAATAATGTGAATTCCTCAAATAACGAATTGCTTTTCCTCCGATATATCATACTAGGGCCTAATATATAGATTGTTTAAATATACAAGTCAGTTAGTTATTGACACTATAGGAATTTTCCAGTTAGAGAGAGTGTATTCTGTGCGTACACCATTTCACCATTGTGCACTTCCATTTCGTTCTAGTTTTTTTATATTAGTATCCCTCCGATAATCTGGAAAAAAATAATTTACGAGGATATGCTAGAGAAATTTTTACTGTAAAACATATTAGTATGATAGAGATTGAACCAATTAGTAGGACGAAATTACAGGTCCTCGGTAGTATAGTGGTCAGTATCCCCGCCTGTCACGCGGGAGACCGGGGTTCGATTCCCCGCCGGGGAGAAATTTTTTGTTTAAGAAGTAGGGAGAAATATGTATTTAGGTTATCACAGTATATTTTCCTTTATGGGACATGTTTCTCTCAGTTTGCAGAAAAATTCATGTTAAAGTTTCCTACCCGTGTCAATCTTTTTGCTTGAATTCTCCGCTAAACTATGATAGAATTTTATGATAAATTTCATCCTAAAATATTTCAGGGACGAATTAATAAGCATATAAGATCTCTGAAAGATAATGATGGTGTAAACGCAATCTGATTCAATATGTTAGGAATTTTCGTTATTTGACGTTTCTATGCATATGCTGGATCTATATATTAGATTCGTTATCGGTACATGTGACCTGGAAGTCGGGCAAGTTTTCATCTCATAAGGGAATCAAAAAGTGCACTCTTATTCGACGTTTTCGCCAACTTTTGATGCCCGACAGAAGATCTCATACGTCCTCAGTTATAAAATATCGCGGAGTTCTCCCGCACAAGCAGTTTTTTCGGAAGGAAATAACCCACCGAACCATTCGTTACAGGAGAGGAGATTACTCGAGCGATAGGTTTAGATGGTCCGAAAAGCATTATGTAAGTGGGGAAACCCATTGCGAAATTCCGGTTCGCAATCACGGCCGTTTTTCCCTCCATCCCCGCGCTTTTTTAACTCTCTTCAGACCGGAGGAAGCGATTGATTCAGAAATGCATTTCCTCGCGTTGCCACTCTCAAATCCCGGGGCGATTTCAGCTCTTCCCGAGGTGAAAAAATAAAGAATGGAAAGCGGTCTGCATTTGGGATCGATAAGAGTCGAATTTTCGGTGAACCTCCTCATACAGAACGAGAGTGTACCGAGGCACTGTCGTGCCATATTAAGGCCTTCGGGAGACGTTAGTGGATCCTTACAGTCATCCGATATTTGATATACAGCAGTACATTGACACATGAACCACTCCACCTACTAACTTTTCGAGATGTCATTATGTTTATGCCACACGTTGTCCTCGAGATACGAGCCTGGGCTACAATAATGCTATTATTCAACAAAACCTAATGTAAATGTATATTTAAAACCTGCAAATATTGCATGTTTGGTGTTTTCGCGCTAAATCTAGTTCCTTTTATGAAGGTTGCTGATGGACGTATTGCATGTTATAATAAATATTTAATTTTATTACCATTAAAATCTTTATTATTTTTTTCATATTT
>KZ308360.1:1585303-1690685 GCA_000376725.2 Ladona fulva | reverse complement strand
ATGGACCAAATGAAGGTAGAAACATACTTTATGTTGGTTCAAAAATTTGTCCCTCAAGAACATAACTCCATTTTTCTATACGCGAAATCAATATCTACTTTACTATTATAATAATAGAATATGAGAATGGGGCGTTTTTTTGAAAGTTTTATGAATAATTTTCCCTTGTTTTAGTTGGGCATATTTATCTAAAGAAGTTTTGAAATTCGCATAATGAGTTTTACATTGACAACCTTTGTAAGTGAACGAGAAACGCATTCGGTGATGGAATGAATAAGTCAGTATTTGGGAAAAAAAGTCATTAGGGAATAAGGTTATTATATAGTTTGTTGCCATATGCAATGCGGTATTCTGTAGGGAAGGTAAATGTACAAATAAAAATATGGATAACGGAAAGGAAAATGTTTGCAGGGTACGATTATAGATGATGTGCATGATAGGTATAGATCGGTTATTTATTAAAACAATCTAGAAGGCTTCCTTTGTGTTGCAACGTATTTTAATTTGTGCTTCTAGTATAAAATTAGGAAAGTAATATACTAAATATCTTTTGAATGATTAAAATTTCTTTCGAAGAATTTTTTGGTGGAATCGTTATCTTACACCGATATGATATTTACAATAGTCTACCTCTTTGTAATAGTAAGATTTTTAAATACTAAGCATTTTTTTCATTTTTCAGAGAAATTATCTTCCTGCCAATCTATGATTAGCTAGTATATTCAGGTATCTCACCTGAACTAGGGACTAAAGAAATCTTGAGCCTTCCAGGGACTTTCTCTGCGGATAGCTCTATTACCTGACGGTGGACGAAAGCTAAATGGTCCGGAGCAAATCGTTCCAGAAGTAAATGGCCGCGAACATTACGCTTCCAAACGCAATCTAAGACCTAAGAAAAGCACTTCGTTCGCTGGCTAAGGGATTACGGCGCTCACCAAACCGTGTCCTAGGTTCGAATCTCAGAGAGTCGTGGAAATGTACCGCAGTCGTTTGTTATAGCTTTTCAACCCGACCATTTTGTGAGGGAGTTTAAATTTTGACGTTACCGGTTTATTTTGGGAAAGTTAGAGTAATTTGTTTCACCTTTGAGTTACAGAACTTCCATTAAAGCAAGGGGTGCCCAACTGTCGGCCCATGGGATACATGTGGCACATAATCCAATTTCCCGCAACCCTTTGCCTTTATGCATTCCCAAAACTTTCGTACAATTTTTTGGAGTAGTTTGATGACTAAGGTGTAAAAGGAGGCAGAAAAGGGGGTGATTGTGTTCGGAATTTGTTCTGAAGTGACCTTCACACACAAAAAACAGGGCCGGCATCAGCCTTTCAGTAGCCCTGAGTGGGGAGGCATCTCTGTCGGTCGGTCGGTCTCTACCTCATTTACGTTCCGCAATGGTCGTAGGTCTTCAGGATTATTAACGTTTACAACTATTACTAAATAGATATAAAGATTTTAGCTATCATTATTGACTTTTGAGTTAGTTAATTCTGTCTAATTTATTTACTAATTTTGGCTCATTTTTGCAAATTAGCTCATAGAAAATAATTAATTTTTTGGATGAAAATGTATAAAAAAATAGAAAATCTTACCCCGAAAGTGTTGCAAATATCGTTATTATCTTATTTCAGGGACATTAAGCTCTATAGACACAAGCTTGCTTATTTGATAAGTACCGAATCATTCTTGGATCATGCAAGATTCCTCATTTTTTTCGAATGTGGCTCGTAGGGTACTAATGTTATTGTAAATTTTTCTTCTGCATGTAGCGTTTTAATCTTTATTCTTTTAATTCGAACCTAAAATGGAATATCGAGGTTGAAAATTATTTTCTAATTAGACGACACTACATTTCCTAATCATAATAACTATATTAATGTTATATTCTTTCCGGTGGGTATGACATGAGAATTTTCCTGTTTACAACCATGTAACCTCATAATAATTAAGTAAAACCAAATTAGATAAATTTTTATTGACGTAGTTTTCACAAAATAGGTAAACCCTCAAATATATATTATGTCTTTGTCTTTTCCTAGCGATCGTAATGTATCATTTACATTTTACATAAATACCCCGCAAACCGCCGTATGGCGTATGGCAGGGGGGTATCCCCTGTATCATACCTCTTTCGCATGTGAGCGTCCTTCTCTCAAATACTTCAATACATTTAACGTTCTTTCAAAGATTAAGTCGAATAACAGGATAGTTACTGAAATTTGCAAGATTAGTTGCACATTTTCTAAGAAGAAGGTTTTCTCCACCTTATGCATGTTGGAGATCCTTCTTCTCAACGAACTCAGTCAACCCTTGTATTTTGACCACTAAAATTCCTATTCATCGCCCTCGCAATGAATTAAATCGATTCCTGGAAGCAGTCAGGGAAACGGGTTTAGAAGCCGGGGAAACCCAGGATCGTTAACCTGGGATAAATGGCGAAAAATCACCCGTGGCTTATAAAGTCAGTCGAAGGCTCTCATGAAAGTCACTAAGCCAGGTTTGTAAGGATTGTAGTAAAATGCTAATCGGACAAAGGGGTAAAGCGGGGGGTAAAGGGTAAGGTTAGCAGGGGGCGGTAGAGATACAAATCGCTCTGTGAGGAGGAAAGGCTTAGGTAAAGAGAGAAACAGTGGGACAGAGGGCTTCCGGAGAGGATGACCCGTTGCGGATTTTGGCCTCGCACGGAAGACGGTGTCGGCGAGGAGAAGACCCGGCAGGAATGGAAAGAAGGCAATAGCCTACTAGAGAGTCGTGTGCCGCCGAAATGAATGAAATTGCTAGTATTCACATGTTCCACTTTAGCTTGATGACCTTATCTTTAATGTTAAAGTACCTTCTTCGGGATGCAAGGGTACGAAACCGGAACCCAACCAAAACCGAAAGAAAACCTTGCTTTTACCGGAATAAAAACAGAAACCTAACCGGAATGTGAAAATACTTGAGCCTGAATCGAAACCGAAAACTATTTCTATTTTTCGTTTCAGTTTTCAGTTCGGATTCTTTTTAAAGGTGACAGTAGTTGTGTTAACTTCAGATGCGTAATGGTAGTTGGCAACTAACTAATTAATATTTACATTTTAATAATATTATATTTTAATACTCTGATTATTTCTTTAAAATACCGGGAGCTTTATTTCAAGTTCATTCAAATGCGATGATATTAAGAAGTTGCTTGTGGAGGAAAAATTTCACAAGGACTATAACATCGGTGCAAAAATTACAGGTTTGATGGCGGCTCCAAAACGAAACAGGAAATGAACCGAAATTCGGTTTTTCATTGAACCGGAGTGAAAACATGAACGAAAGAAATTATTGTTCTATACCTATAGTAATTACTGTTCTATACGGGCATTTAGTGATATACACATATTTGGGGGAGAAAAGGGTCAGTCCCGGGCTTCCATATAATTATACAAATGAACTTAATATTATTTATTTATTTAATGTGATTCAAAAACATCCAATTTGACCAATTACAATGAATCATAACAAAATATATAAATATTAACAAGAAAACATGGTGATGCAACAACAAATATTAAATAAACAAGAAGAATAAATAAGCTAAAGATTAGAGATAATTAATAGAAGAAAGGAAGAAACTTATAGGGGAAAACAGCTCAAGAGAAGGGTTGAAAGACCAAAAGGAATTAAAAAGTTATGGGGAGCGATAGAAAATTGGCCTTTGAGAAATGGAAAGTCGGAAACGAGGTTTGTGAAGGAGGTTAGAATTGCGGGTAGGGCGAGAAGGGATACGAAGGGAGAAGCAAAAGAGGATGTCGTTATACCTGCATCGGCCGTTGAAAATTGCATGCAGGAACTTAATGTCAAAGGATTTGTGGCGATGAGGAGGAAAATAATTCATATATTTGGATTTTTATGTACACATCTGCTTCTAGTCTTGAGTCAAAGATGGGATATAAATCTTGGTAACGATGATTGCGACATTATGCAATTTCATGCGAATGCTGTCTACTTTTACCCTCAAGAATAAGCGACAGTACTCACACTTAAATCTCACTGATCCGAAAAAAATAGGTTAGTAGAAACCACAATTGAATAAGCAGTACTAGAAGTATTGTCATGGACATCACTTTCCTTGGCTCGGTTTTGAGAGTATGTACATATTGATTCAGATTTTTTGATGAAGTTTATTCATAGAAAACAGTTTAATGTCGTATGTTTATTCCGACCCGTAACTAGGGAAATGAGTATACTGTATTTAAAGGACTTTATAAATATATTTATTTAATTAGAATTCCCATAAAGTATCGTAGAATCTCACAACCAGACGCAAATTACAGACGCATATAAATACTAACTTTGGCAAAATCATCCACTTGCTCCTACATCGAGGCCACTTGCCTCTTTTAGGCATGATGAAGGAAAACCAATCCCATTCATCGTTAAGGAAAATACACAGATTATTACTGAGTTAGTAGATAATACATGAAAAACAAATCCTTTCTGATTTTACCGCCAAGTTAATCTGCATTGTAAAATCGATAATGATCGGTCTATTCGCGGAAAATTATGGGCGCGATAATACCAACAGCTGCTTGACGGAGTAGACGAGGATCTGATATGGAAATGCAAGTGTATAGAGTAGTTAAACACACCCTCTGCCACCTACCGTTCAATTTGTTGTGACGGGCCATAAATCCAGTTATAGGTGATTGATCGATGAAGAGATTATACGGTGTCCCAGTACCATTATCAGGGCATGTGCTAAAACAATGAGGTTGTAAGATATTCCATCTATGCAAGCATTTTTTCAGGAAAATGACGCAGTCTTAGGCTCATAGAAATATTTTAAGGGTTGTTAAGTGTAGTTTGGTGGTATATCATAGCAGAGCTATTATGCTGGAGACGTTAATAAGCTCTCTGCTTATTAGGATTTTGCATTAAACCTGCCGATAAAAGAAAACAAATCCTAACTTACCGCCATTCCCTCATCAATAGCAAAATTCCCTGCTGATCTTTCTGCAAACCTCGGTAGTTCAAAAATTAGTGTTACTACATTCGATATTTCTATCCTGTGACTTAAAATTCTCCTCTCTTTTTACTTTTCTTTCCTGAAATTCATTCCGAATTCTCAAAGATCTACTAAAATTGCATTCATTCAAACTTCTTTGCTGTTTAGATATCGCTATCTTTATTCAACCTCTGGGTCAGGTCGGTATTTTTGTAATCCATAATTTTTAGCAAGTAGGCAAGTCTATCTCATTTACAATATACAAAAAAATCTAGCTCTTAATTGCTAATGTCTCGTCTTATATCACTTTCCTCCTTCTAAAATACAGTTTTATACTACCAAACTGTCCTGTAAAAACTAGATTTAAATCAATTACGCAATATTTGAAAGTAACCGAAACTAACAAAATTTTGAAGGTAATCTTACTGGTGAATATACTTATATGACAAAATTGTAATATTTATTGATATTAAAGTATGAATAACGTCATCAATATCAATGTTTCATAATATATTGGATGAAAAATTGCTTAAAATACAATATAAAGGAAAAGGTTCCTTTCGCGTCGCAAACCGCCGTATGGCGTATGGCAGGGGGGTATCCCCTGTATCATACCTCTTTCGCATGTGAGCGTTCTTCTCTCAAATACTTCAATACATTTAACGTTCTTTCAAAGATTAAGTCGAATAACAGGATAGTTACTGAAATTTGCAAGATTAGTTGCACATTTTCTAAGAAGAAGGTTTTCTCCACCTTATGCATGTTGGAGATCCTTCTTCTCAACGAACTCAGTCAACCCTTGTATTTTGACCACTAAAATTCCTATTCATCGCCCTCGCAATGAATTAAATCGATTCCTGGAAGCAGTCAGGGAAACGGGTTTAGAAGCCGGGGAAACCCAGGATCGTTAACCTGGGATAAATGGCGAAAAATCACCCGTGGCTTATAAAGTCAGTCGAAGGCTCTCATGAAAGTCACTAAGCCAGGTTTGTAAGGATTGTAGTAAAATGCTAATCGGACAAAGGGGTAAAGCGGGGGGTAAAGGGTAAGGTTAGCAGGGGGCGGTAGAGATACAAATCGCTCTGTGAGGAGGAAAGGCTTAGGTAAAGAGAGAAACAGTGGGACAGAGGGCTTCCGGAGAGGATGACCCGTTGCGGATTTTGGCCTCGCACGGAAGACGGTGTCGGCGAGGAGAAGACCCGGCAGGAATGGAAAGAAGGCAATAGCCTACTAGAGAGTCGTGTGCCGCCGAAATGAATGAAATTGCTAGTATTCACATGTTCCACTTTAGCTTGATGACCTTATCTTTAATGTTAAAGTACCTTCTTCGGGATGCAAGGGTACGAAACCGGAACCCAACCAAAACCGAAAGAAAACCTTGCTTTTACCGGAATAAAAACAGAAACCTAACCGGAATGTGAAAATACTTGAGCCTGAATCGAAACCGAAAACTATTTCTATTTTTCGTTTCAGTTTTCAGTTCGGATTCTTTTTAAAGGTGACAGTAGTTGTGTTAACTTCAGATGCGTAATGGTAGTTGGCAACTAACTAATTAATATTTACATTTTAATAATATTATATTTTAATACTCTGATTATTTCTTTAAAATACCGGGAGCTTTATTTCAAGTTCATTCAAATGCGATGATATTAAGAAGTTGCTTGTGGAGGAAAAATTTCACAAGGACTATAACATCGGTGCAAAAATTACAGGTTTGATGGCGGCTCCAAAACGAAACAGGAAATGAACCGAAATTCGGTTTTTCATTGAACCGGAGTGAAAACATGAACGAAAGAAATTATTGTTCTATACCTATAGTAATTACTGTTCTATACGGGCATTTAGTGATATACACATATTTGGGGGAGAAAAGGGTCAGTCCCGGGCTTCCATATAATTATACAAATGAACTTAATATTATTTATTTATTTAATGTGATTCAAAAACATCCNCAAAGAAGCCTATGAAACTTTGCTTTCTTTTCTGATATTGATTAATAATATGTAATAACTTGCAATATTATTTCCAAAACTGTAGGAGGAATAAGGGACGCGTTACTCGAATTAAAAAAAACTCTCTTGTAAAAACAATTGAAGTCGATTGCTTATTGCTTATAAAGTAACGACTAAAAAAGTGCAGAGAGGAAAAACCGTGATCCGTTCCTGCTTGAGAAAATCTTGGCAAAGTTATCAGTTACCACTTTTTATTTGTCTAAATTTTAAGTCATAAATTCCGATAAAAAGTAATTTACAGCCTACAAGAAGAATGTTGTGTGAGCAATGCCGATAAAACAATTCCCTCAAAATCAAATCTTTCTCGTCGAATCCACTTGATTATTAACAACGAGAACATGGAAATTGAGTTCGTGATTAATGTGAGAAATAAATCCGTTTAGAATATTTAAATGTAAAAGAGGTTTATTTTACAATAAGATAATTTAACCGTTGCTTCGAAATAATCGCGTTCGATCAAATTGGAAAATTAGCGCATTCTCGGAAAAATGTATTACTCCCGTCTGTCATTACGTCCCTTTTCATAACATCTACTTCTGATTGATATAAGTGAATTATTAATTCAATATATAATAACGTTTATCTGCGATTAATTTGAGGAAAAATCCACTTTCGTTGCATTCCCCGCCGTCATTATCTCTCCCGTTTTTTTTATGCATCCGCCGTTTCTAGGAACTATTAAGTATGGAAAGCATTCATCTCCCGCTTTTTATCTCTCTTTGGATAATTGGCGTCCTTTCTATCTCGATCAATGTTTACTTCTAATATCCACTCGGCACAGAAAACGCATAAATTTTCATCGCATTAAAACCTATCCGACGCTCAATTTTTCATGGGGATGGTTTATGGTCTAGGAATCGCTCATATGAATCCTTTTGATGATCCGTGGATACAGAGGGAGCAGCGCTAACGATGCAATGACACGCACCTTGTCACGGGAATGGCGATTATATCGGAATTGCTAATTCGACGTTTCTATATACGTCTAGCGGAAAGGATGGGGTGGTTCCGCGGAGGAAAAATAATTCCCTTCCGGAGCTACCCTGACAGCTGATAGATAATTGTGAAAAAAAATCGTTTTCTCTTTCCCTTATGGGAGTGCCCTTCTTTTTATTTTACGAGAATATATATTGAAGGGACGCAACTTGATTCGCCGTGGAAGAGTTATGCTAATATAATGCGAGTTTCTCTCCGCTAGAGTAGGGTTGAGCCCACGACCTTGCCCCCTCCGTTCACGTAAAGATGGCTGTAAATCATGCTGCTTCGAAAAGAATAAAAAGTTCCAAATTATTCCGTGTATGAAAAGGAGGAGCTTTCGGTACTCGCTCTTTCTCTTCGTACGGTGGATTCGTTTCTTTTTTATGTCGGCTATGAAATACAGGGAAAATGGTGCGCGAATATTTAGGGTCGGCGGAAATTGTTCCTGTTAAGTGGTGCAGGTCCGGTTTTAAATAAGTAAAGGAGGTATAGGTTCAGGTTGTAGCAATTATTGGGATTTTAGATTCTAGACGGTTTAGTAAAGTGGTAATCCGACAGGAAAGAGTCTGTCTGTGTAGTATCACCCCCGGAAACCTTTTTGAATCTCATTCCTAGATCACTAGTTCATATAAGTTTGGAGAGGGAATGAGGCCTACAAGGCTAGATGAAGAGTGAGGCAGTTTCCTCACTGAACCTATGTACTATGAGCGAAAAACATTCAAGTATGCCTATCAAGTAAAAAAATTATAACTACTAAATCCATCGAGATATTGCGGTAGGAACACAATAGTGTAGTTTAGGTTAACAGATAATATTACCAGAAACAGTAACAAACTTATCATTGAGAAAAGGCCTAATGAAACCAAAACGAAATTAATATGAATCTTTAGGAGAGCCAAGATGACTCTGGATGTCATCCTTTTATTTTCAGAACTGCTTTTAACGATCAAGAAAAAATCCCCCAAGCTAAGATTTTTTCTCGACAGCTGAGCAAATATAAAATATATTCAATGAGGAAGTACCATAATCAGGTTATTAAAGTTGATAATAAAGCTAAGTCTTTCGTGTTTTTGAATGCCGTTTCGCATTTGCGCAGCATGTTAGCGCCTTCATTCCAATTTAATAGTGAATACTTATTCCACAATTGGAAATTCTCCCGATGACTAATTCGTGAATATTTCTCTTCAAAATGAGATGATGCCATCGGATATTTAATTTAACAAGCCAGGACTTTCTTCAGTAACGCTCAAATATAATATATATTAATGAAATGCTATATTCCTGTAAAACGTTAAAATTATAAACTAAGCTGGAGTAAGTTCCGAAATACCCAGGGCCGGTTAGAGAAAGTGAGCAAATGAAACAACCACCTCGGGCACAGCAATCAATAACTCGTGTGTAGAAAAATTCGTTTCGTTGAAAAATAATTATTAATTCTTTTGTAACCACTTTTGCGTTTTTCAAGTTATCTTCTAAGGCGCAATCTTACTACTTTTAGTTTCTGAAGGAAATATATGTACTTTTCCACTTACAGTAAAAGTATATATTTTCCCGTTCTTCAGAATGAAATTTATTCAATTTCCACAATCTTTGCCGCCTCCGTGGACTTCATTTCTTGTCAAGTGGAATACTTTTTGCCTTTTAGAATAGGTGAGACGAAAATGTAATTTTAATTAATTTTGTCTCGTTTTTATTCTTGTCTGCAATAATAAGAAACCGGTTAAAGTATGAGTGTTGCTGAATAACAGCAGTCATTTTTGGTCACTCCTTATCGAATGCTAAAAGAATGCTATTCACATGGTCATTGTGCTGCACTTTCGTGGTCGTTTTCCGCTGATGGTAATCTGGTTCAGTGAGGGAAGAAAAAGCTAACTACTTCAATCCTCATCTTGTCTAATTGCTTCATTCCATCTTCTGGACCTTTCGTATGTAATGGCGGAGGGTTTAGTTTAAACTCTACTTCGAGCTAAATACTTGTCTTGTTCATAGTATTGATCTACCTTTCTATAGGTTCATGTGCCTTAATATTCCCTATTTAATGCCATTTATTTCGTTTCTCGGTTACTTACCCCACCCTATAAGTAATCTAAAATCTTTTACCTCAGTGACATTCTTCAGCAATCCCACTCCTCTAATATTTCACCCATTCCCACTGTCAGCGCATAATCATTTCAATTAAAACCCTCTCCTCCCCAGCAAACTCCAGTACCTCTGTTTCTTTTTCTATAGCTTTTTCTATATAACATTATTTCTATATTACCCTTTGCGTTCTACTCCATCTCGAAGGCCACCAATCTTTTGAGTTACTCCCTATGTAAGGTCCACGTTTCACACCGAAAGAGTTAAACGCTCAATACTAATGGTTTTACCAAGTTTTTCTTGTTTCCTATAGCGAGATTTCTAATCATCAGTTCCCTTCAATTCACGAAAGCTTCCTCGGCTAATGCTACTATTTTTCTAACCTCACCTGTGCACCTCCCATCCCAAGAGATAGCACTAAACAAGTAATAGAATTTATCCATCCGTTCTAGTTTTCTAGAGGATCGAAACGATTTCCCAGGGATGCGGGTTTAAATTAATGATCAACTTACATATACATATGCCATCCTTACCTTCTCAATATCACTCATGCATATGCTTGCCCTAAGGTCTGCATGTGGCTCGCGAACCGTAGTTTTCCGACCTGTTCTATAGGTTTATCTCATCCGCTTAATATATCGCATCAACTCACCCACGCAGTTATGTTATAGAAGTGACAAATATTCGTTACACGACCGTCGCCGAAAGAGGCTTGTGTCCAGCCCGCTTTATGGCGATCGCGTTCAGTTTTCATTGAGGCAGGAAGTGGCGCAGTGGATGGGGTTGAAATCGATGGGTGTGGCAATGCTGCCATCTGGTGGCCACCACGGTGTGCACTCGCCACGTGGGTGTTGCGATACATTCCGTAAATTACGCCGGCGTCGCTTTCGCACTCTCCCGAGCTTCAACACTTTCCCCCGCAGCCTTTTTCAATCTCGGTGACCACCGAGACGTTGCTTTATTCATATCAACCCCACGCACTCAAGGCTGACCATTTGTTCTCCCTTTTCCGAGTTCCTTTTTTTTCGGCTGCTGCCCGTCAAAACCCTCTTCGTCGCAGAGCTGGAAGAGGAAATCGATATCTTAATTAGTTTTGACCAATGAATCTTCTCTCTAGGATGGCCTCAGAACAGGGCATCGAACCGGAACAGGACCGAAACAGAAACCGAAAGGAATCTTTGTTTTTGCCGGAGTGAAAGTAGAACCCGAACCGAAAAATACAAATTTCTGAACACGAACCGAATCAAAAATCTATTCCGTTCCGATTTTCCCAGGTCCCCAGCAGTATCAGAGTGCCTTAATTAGAGCTGGAGTCCAAATATGTGTAACAGCGACTTACAACTTACTAGAATAAATGCGTAACGTTAACATGTAACTGATCTAGTGTATCCTGAGTAGTGACTTACATGACGAAATACGCGACATAGTGATTCCTGCGCTTAGCGAACGCAATTTTCGAGACCATACGTCGAAAAGATTTCGTGAGATTATTGTACGAACGGATAGTTATTATTGGTCTCTTTTTCCAGATAGTATTAGACGCGTAAATAGGATGAATAATTAGGGACTTTGGTGTATTAACACCCCCTGCCATACGCCATACGGCGGTTTGCGGGGTATTTATGTAAATGTAATGATAGTTGTCTGTAAAGTACGAGTATTAAACCCGAATCCCGATTAAGACCTCACCCATTCTACTATTAGCTAAGGGAGGGAAATAAGGCTTACTAGGTACGATGAGGAGTGAGGTAGTTTGCCCTTGCTTTCTTCACTGAGCCAGAATGCTACAAGCAGAAGTCCACGTAAGTGAAGCACATTGACTCTACAAGTAACACTTTTCATTGCATACCACAAGGAGAAATTATAATCCATGCCAATTTTCAGCATCACTCATACCTCAGTAGCTACCATATTATCACAGCTATGAACAAGACTGAGCCGGAAGTAAATGAAAGATACATATTTCTCTATCCAGTACCAAAAGACAAGTGAAAAATATTTCATTCGTCATAATCTGGTCGCACGATCATAATGATGGTTAGGTCTTCATTATCAGTTTTATTTTGAAATTTTATTTGATCTAATTTAAGTGAAAGAAGCTAGTAATACTAAAATGACTTCCGGAAAGGTATAATATTTAATGATCGGAGCGAAAATAAAACAGCTTCAAACCGGATCATCGAAGTTGCAGCAAAACCGGAGTTTAGCCGAAGTTTGGTATTTTCACTGAACCGGAGCGAAAGCCAGAACGAAAAAAGAACGCGGATCAATGCCCGGTATTGTAATGGGTGGCAAATGTAATTACGGTACAAATTAAGTCTCTTTTATCTGAAAACTGAAACCTCCGTAATGTTTAATGCAGTGCTAGGGCAATTAGAATGTATAACACCACAGGAAATTATTACAAAAAATTAGATGAAGAATGGCTCCTAAAACAAACATTGCTGTTATGAGGCAAATGGCAATGCAGGAAATATTAAGAGAAGTCATCTAACTGGAGGAATTTCTTCTTCCTTAGAACAACGTTTCCATATCTTTCTGTCTAAAGTCCCACTTTTCATCTTCAAAAGACAGCCAATTTCCACTTAGATTCGAAGGATCTGCTTTTCTGATGCAAGTTATTTATTATTTTACGAGTTCACAGTTTATCAGTGAATAGTAGTGATATTTTGGGAGAAATGTTGTGCTATAAAGCGAAATATTACAAAAATAAATTGCTAAAAGAGTAATAAACCCCCTAGAGGATTCGGTTCTTAGTCCTTCAACTTCATTCGATGTTCTTTCTCTTCATTCAAAGATCTTACACCTTTGCATTCTTTACCCTTCCTATTATGGATATTTATCCCTTTTCAACATTTACTCACTTTTCAATGTATCTAGTGACTAAAGCCATTATAGAACAACCGAGAAAGATTTACTTAACCGTTGTGATATAACGGTAGTCCATCCTATCGGGTATAAGAAATTCAAATAGTAAGTAAGTTTTACCCGAAATATGATCTTACCAATTTCAAGTTGTTTCGAAAACAATAACGTAAGAGAATAATTAAAGGTTTAATTGATTGTGATACTTATAATTCGCTTATTAATTTTATTGCTTTCTGTAATATGTATCGTTATACCCTTTATGAATTAAAATCGAATCTATGGATCCGAAAAATTTTCCCCGTACACACATTCGGCAAGGTATTTAATGAACTATTTTCCTGATTTTTGAGCATTAAAATGTAAGGATCATCTGGATTAGGATACCAGGACATTCATCATTTTTCCATGTCTTCATTAAGGGCGGGGGAACCTCGTTAACCCTTATCTCTTCCGTCTCAAAATTGTCCTCCCACTTCCTGCGCTCATGTATTTATCTTGGCTAATCAATGCCTACGTTCATGAATATTCAAGTTCATTATAAAGAAGCGATTACTTCCAACAATCTACCTTCATTTTCCTTCTCATGTTCCAGGACTCTCAACTTTGCTGAAATTGGTGGATGACAGCCCATCAACTCTCCGCAAAGTGAGTTTTAACAGTTAAATTATTTTATCATTTTACATATTCTGCAGGATATGCAAAGTCACAAAAAAATTTTGGGAATTGCAGAAGTATATTATCCAAGACTGCCTGAACTTCGGTGCACCCGAGTAATTTTTTTACCCGAGTAATATTGATCGTTCGAGAGATTCAATAGTACGAGAGATGCTCTGATTCAACGTCTATTTAATACACCGAGAGAGACTAAAAAGTATCAAAATTTAAAATGCAATTCGATAAGAACAAGATAATTATCCGAATTATTAACCAATAATTCTTACATTTATTAATAATCGTTATTATTTCCTTTGAGATAAGTTTCTTTAGCCCCATCAACGTCCAACTCCTGTTCTCTTCTCCGAAGAAATCTGTGTGCAATTATTTAAGGCAAAGTTACTTCAGAGTTACATCAAACTCGTCCACTTTAAAAGATATGCCACACATCCTTACGGTAGTTACGGAGAATAATTGTCCTTAGCAGGGTTCGTATAAAAGTAAATTTGCTCGTTTTGCGATTACAACTCGACTGATGCCATATGTTTCAACAAGCTTAATCAGGACCAGCTGAAATAATAATACTACATGTAATTCGGGGTGAAAAGAAAGATATACTGAAAAAATAATATATGTTTAATAAAATAATATATTGTAACAACAGTATTGAAGCGATTGAAACATTCTCGCAAAATCACATACAGTCATTTTCCGTTTTCGCCTATAAGTCCCTTTTTCGTCTAGTTTGCAGAAGATCAGCGTAAATATAAATGATTTTAGGTTTAGTCGCGGTAAAATCTTAGGTACGAATGCAACGTACAATAGGCAGAAAATGCTTTGCGTAAAGCGGATTTCGTTTTTCAGCGATCTCTATAAAAGAGAGAGAGAGCCTTTGATATGAGAGAGAAGTCCGAAGTTTCAAAACCACCTGTTGCTTCGAGCGCTTCCCCTTTGTAAGGAATACGTTTTATCGACGTATAGGCTTTATCAACGCACGGCAGAGAAATATCTTCAAACATCTTCTCATTGCTTTATCAGTTTATGTTGGAAGCAAACACCCAAAAAAATATTTTTTCTTTCACCAACAGAAGCACTCTTCAACGTTCGGAAATATTCTTCTCTTAGGTGCTACAGTTTCTCTATCAAGCTTTCTAATCATGAAAATGTTACTATTGCATGCAAAATAAAAATATTCAAGAAATACAATTAACTCTTGATCTGGAGACAGACTCGTTATGACATGGGAGAACTAAAGAGAAAGTCATACACAGCAAACGATTGTTTTCTCACCGATTTCTTCTTCCATATTTTTACCACAGATATCTAACGCTTGGCAGAATTGTTAAGTTCTTGTTTTCCACGTGTTCTTGAATTTCTGTTCTGCAGTTTTCCAATCCTGTTTTACCTTTACATGTTGCCTCACCATTCACAGCACCTCCAGAAAACGGTGGTTAAGTCAAACAGTCGTGGGCGGGTTATTAAACTGGAACCTAAACTCAAACAGAAACAGAAAAATCTGTTACTGTTAACCGAATCCGAGCAAAAAATTAGAACTCTTAAACGCAAACCGAAAACTGTTTTCCATTCCGTTCCGATTTCCGGTTTCCACCGAACGTGTTTTCTAAACAGGTATGACTACGACTTGCAGTTAACAGTTACTAATTTTTATTCTAAAATTTAATGCAATGTAGTGTAAATTTAAAGAGCCGCCAAATAAAGAAGTGATTTTAGAAGGATACAATATTGCAATGGTCGGAGAGGAAAAAAAAACTGTACGAACCGGTTCGATGCCGGCAGGAACGAAACCGGATCTCAACCGAGTTATTTTTAACTGGAGAAAAAACCGGAAAGAAAAATATTACGCAGAAAAGTCGAGGTTTATTTATGCTTAAATCCATTGCATTTATTCTAAAACTGATGAGTAGTTTTCAAAATTTATAACATATGATGAATTATCACCGTTTCCTCGATATTCGAATTCTGGTGTTTTCTTACAATGTTGTTCAGAAAAAGTTTCATTTCATCTTGTCTATCATCGGCATCAAATAGCTTTGAAAAAGTGATGAGGTGTACTAGGCGAGATGAGGAGTGAGGTAGTTTGCCCTTGATTACCTCACTCGGCCAGTTCTTATTGATTACTAATCAATTGAAAAATACATGTTTCCTAAAGTGATGAAATTCTCGATATTAAAATTCTTACGCAATTCGTCATAAAGCTGAAAATTATAAAAAGTCTACGAAGATAGATGTCCAACAGGTTTTCATTAATACGCAATATACTTCATCGCTTCCAGGTATTTTCAATGTATAAAGATGCATTTTTCAATGTCTTAAGTAAAGCGATTGCGAATGAGTGCTAATCAATCCGTCATTCGATTTCGTCGAGAGATTTGGAGGCGGGAGAAACTTGTTAATGTCTTTACTTCGACCATGTTATTTGTCATTCGCTCTTGAAAATGTACACCGTGTAATGTCAGATCTTGATCATTGAGAACACGAAAGCATATCAAGATAAACGATTGATCAACAAATTAATAAGCGTAGTCCTATATGGTTAAACAATTACAGTGCGTTTCCAGTGTCTGAATCAAGCTCTAATCATTATGCACTCGGCTTCAGGGCAAAAATATACTTACAATTGAAGGAGAAATGTTTGGAAGGATAAAAATTGCGGATCAATCACGATTCCAGTTGTGCAGTGACTGAAACGTTCCGAGTAATAGATAACTGCTATAAAACCAATATGATCAGGCGTAGCTTTGTGGAAAGCCATAATAATAAGTTGAGAGAGTTGGTAAAAATCAGTGGAAAATTACCAAGTCTCTCAACTTATTATTATGATAACTGTTATGCTTAAGTCCAATAATAAACAACAGACTTAAAGTCCGTGTATTATTCCTAAGGTGACATGTAGCATTTTTTGCTAGTAAATGCGCGCACTTTTTCATGAAACTTTCCCAAGTCGACCAGTGTTGAACCCAGATTGCCCTCGGTTGAAGTAATAACGAAGACAGCTGTTTCCCGAGCCCTTACATGAATTCTGATAAGTAACCGCTAAAATGAAATATTAGTGCTTTACAAGTTAAAAAATAATCCCAATTTTGACCAGTTGTTTCCGTGGTGTAGTGGTTATCACATCCGCCTAACACGCGGAAGGTCCCCGGTTCGATCCCGGGCGGAAACAATCTTTTTTTTTCCGGTCGAATTTGAAACGAGACTATCAAATTTCAATTTGATATTCTCATATGTAGATGTATGCATGTTCGTAAGTATACAGTTACACCTTTAGAGTGAAAAGTATGTTGCTTATGGACCTACTCCTAACTTTTCTATGCTCTGCTATTTTCTGACAAATTAACATAAAAGTAAATGCCGAAGTGTACTTAAAGTAGTAGAAAAACCCAATTTTGTTCCTGATTTCGCTATAGGAATCGCTTGTCAATATCGGACAATATCAGATTTTCAGAAATATTAAATATAAATTATGAAAGCAAATATCTCTAAATTCCGCATGAGTTGTGTAGATAATATCAACAGCATAATTTGAGGAGATGGCATCAGCCCTACTTCATACATTTGAAGTAGGGCTGGGTATAAAGGCAATTATTCCTTTTTAACAAAGGTAGTTACGCCCTCAAAAAATCCAATAGTAGAAGAACTCTCGGATAGTAAGACCGAAGGTTCATGGTAAAAAGAAGATCTGTGTGTATTCAATGTGGTGAACACATCATCTTTAAGTCTAATGATTTCAATTCAATCGGAGTCATGCAGAAAACATGCTCGTATTGCGAAGGAATTGCGGCTGCTTAATTAAACTCGGCAGTAATGTCTACTTTTTACAAGGTGTGTTCTAAAAATTTGAAGACCTTAGAACTTGAACTCACCTAGTACATGTGTTAGATATTTATAAACTCCGAGAAAAGTCCATTAAAAGCAATGAATATTTTAATTCGCTCCTAATGTATTGAATAACACCGGCTTCAGGTGCGTGACCACCCTGAAATAACCATTGCCACCCTTCTAATAGTTCCATTTTGGAAGACGACATTATTAATATTTAATTTTCCGGTTCATATACCGACATTGTTGGCGTCAAGTATTGCCACGTCTCACTACGTTAGTCGCAAAATCCGCTGATCGTTCTCGCCTTAGACGTTGATTCTTTTTTTTTCGTTATAAAAGTAGATGTATGAACTTTGACCATATTTAAATAACCGGCAATCGTTGCAACAATTTTTCGTTTCTTTCTTCATCATAATGCAATATTATCGATGGATAACTGAAACAACTCGTTAATCATTGCTTAATGTATCTTGTGGTTATCCTTTTGAAGTATAATATCAGTCCTACTTGTCGAGCTTCTTAGTTGAAGCAATCGTATTAGGTGTCGTTCCCAAAGTTGATGCCCCATCGATTGCTCCGTAAATGAAACTGCCATAGGATACAGTATTACTTACTATATGAGCCCGTTCTTGCTTGAGATTGATCGAAAGTCGTCGATATTTCATAGCGAGAAGAAATAAGTCAAGAAAATAAGGAGTGTTTGGTTTGGAATGACGAAACCTGTTTACTCAAAATAGCTGTTGACAAGGGATTACAGTACCCATCGTTGTCATAGCACTAATTATAGTACATACAATGCTTCATAGTATCACGAATCTTAAAAGAAAAAGTTTGATTTACCTCATAGTTAGTAATGCAAATCGGTATTGAAATCCTTCACGAATCTGCATTCGGTTACCATTATTATCACGGCTCGTATCGGTCCAGAACAACTGAATGAACTAATGTCTCAGCTGGTAGTCGAGAACGGAAACTACAAGGTAAGCCGCACTCGCCTTCTTTCTCATTTGCATTTGGCTCGGAGTAATATTTGTTTATAGATGAATTAGATCGTGCTTCGCCTTCTTCCGACTGCTCCCAGCCAATCGAAATGATCACCGTCCCGATCGGGATATGACGTCACAGCTTCGAGTTGGAAGCAAAGAGGCTCATTAAATCAATCAATCAATCACGTCTTTTATCAAATCCGCACGCACTTAATCTTTGCTCGGATGGGAAGGAGGGAATGGTTCCCCGCTCTCATTTTCATTTTAATTTGCCTCTCACAGAAGGAAACTCCTTTGTCACAGAATCCTATGTAATTCCGCAGGTATTTTTATGGCCTGTCTCGGAGTATGTTTTGTCATGCCGCAGTTCGATCGGATCGATGGATTTATCGTCAGGTTCTCGAAAGTCTTGTAACGAATCGTACCGAATGCTACGATTGATTTTTTAATTTCTCGCAGTCATATTTTACCGCAAGTGCACTCGTTAGGAAACTGTCCGTAAGTATGGGTTCTGCAGTTGCATTTCAGTTGAGGTTTCCAGTACCTGCAATGATAGAAAAATGGTTTAAGATCGTAGGAAGAATTCGGTTGGTTGATCTGCAATCAACTTCGTGATCTACGATTGATCCGGGATGAAGTGAGTGCACTTGAGAATAGTCATACATACATCCATTTACGAACTTATTTCAATCCAGTTCGTGTTTCTTAAATAGAAAATTTTGTGTTTCGAAACCGAGTTTTCCATAATAACTATGCGGCTTTTCCGGTTCGTATTCCGAAAGATTCCACTTGGAGGTCAAAAGAGAGCGAGAAAAACGTTCGCATGTAGAATGGCTCTAAAGTTGACTTATTGCTGCACTATTTACCTAAGATATTTTTCGTCATTTTCTGATCATACATATTTGGAAACAATTCGATAATTTTACTTTTAAATGCTCCATTTTATCTAAATTATTGTGAAGTGCCAGACTCTGCTTTCTGTAAGTATAATCATCAGCTCTATTGCTGGTGGGATCCTCAACATTTGACACGTACCAAGTGGGGATAAGGGACTAGAGAAAATGAGGAGTGAGGCAATTAACCTTTGCTTTCCTCAATGAGCCAGGACTCTTTGAGAAAAAAAGTCCACTCAAGAGCGACGCAATAAAGAATAACGCTTTTCATAGAACTCAGTGATCAAAATGAATCCCATTGTGCAGCGTAAGTAGCTTTCATACTATCGCAGTAACCAACAGTACCGAGCGGAAATTAAAACACATTTTCTCGATCCTTTACCTTAGGGCAAGTAAGTTAGCAACATTAGAGCATTCAGATTCAAATTACCATCAGCCTAGATTTATTCATGTTTTTTGTCCGTAGGCCCTCGCCGTTTATTCATTACATAGTCACAAATACTAGGCTCAATGTCGCCAGTGCCTGATTTAGTCTTCCTACTGGAAGGCCAAAGAAAAGATTGTTCAGACCGTACAATACGATCCCTATTTCCCCTTCTAGGGAACTTTGTCTTCCTGGACCTTTCGCAAACAAGCGAACGGCCTGCCGGTTTAAAGAACCCCCATAACACCTATCGCATTAGCAAAGAACATCTCATTTGTTTTATCACTTTTTGCAGAAGGGTTTTTTGCCCTCCTCTGTTATTTGAACTCTAATTCACGTTCTCTAAAGTTTGTTAGCACCCCGTTTAGCAAAATTACCGAATCGTTAGCGGGTCGCCCTCAGCTTCTTTCCCACTCTTTCTCGTCGCGTCCGAAAAAAAAACTTGTTGTTCACCTTTTTTGTTTGGGCTCCCTTTATATCGAAAGAACATGCGTTCGCGCATCCCCTCTTGTTCATTCTCCTTTCTTCCTTTCCATTGATCCTTTTCCTATGTTGTGGGAGAGACTCCATAGCGAACGCACGCCCCCCCTCTCACCCCATCAACCTTACCCCTTCTCTATTTCTCCGCTTTTCTCTACCCCGAGTCTTCGAGCCTCTCAACTAACGGCACGCTCACCATCCATCGAACTCACCAGCTTAGCATCCTCCCTTAATCTTTCCTTTCCTTCTTTCTTTCGAAGGAATAAGTTGCTGGAAAAGAGTAAATTACCACCAGGGAAAGTACCAGCTCTACAGACAGTCTGTTAGCAACAATCAGTTTTGTTCAGATAGAAAATCGTTGAAATCGTCAAATTATTTTACGTTCATAGCGATTTTTATGTTCAGTGAGATGCTACTCATATAAACACTCTGGTCCTCCTTAACCTATGCTGATTTATCAGGAGGTGCCACTTGTAGAACGTGAGCGTGCGTGAGTATTTAGCGAATCTAAATCTACGAAATTTTTTCGAAAAATTCATCGGTCCAGAATTTTTAGGCGAAGAAAATGATATTGTCATTCCGGTAAACGACGAGCGCGATCTTTGAGAGGCGACGACCAAGCTTTAAGAAGAAATAATCTCTAGAATAGATAGTTACTTCTTGTCGTTATTTCCGCTTAGCATCAGAGAGGCTGATAGGGTAGATTAAGTAAGGTGTTAATACATCCCCTGCCATACGCCTCTGGCGGCTAGCGGGGTGCAAATCTAAATCTACATACCCTACAAACCGCCTATTACAATTATTATCAGCGAGTGTTACAAGGAGATATTTCACCATGAACTTATACCCTAGAAATATATTACGCTTAGATAACAAATCAAACTTTAAAACAGAAAAACAGAGCAGTAAATATACACTATACAAAAATTAGAGGGTAATACAAAAAGGATAAATTGTGCATTTAAGGAAGCTATCAAGGTTAACTAACAATATTATCAAATCGTTCGCCAGGTACATATACGAGTACATGCAATCAAACAGTATAGAAGTAGATACATTGATGATGAAATATATGTTATAATCAGGAACTGCTTGAGATTGTATCAAAAAGGTATTCTTTTATTGAAAGCCTTGCTTGAGACACAATATTCAGGGATTTTTAGTAAGTTTGGAGTTAAATTTTATTCACATATCAACATTTAGGCGACAGTCATTGTTTCGTCACGTTATAATAACAGCAATGCCATTGTTTTGATTGTTAACTCTTTTTCTTTCGGCTCACACGTCTTAATCTCGTTCGACGTCGATTATTATAATACAACACTACCTTAGTTACAGCAACGTCTCTTGGTAGTCGCTTTATTTAAATTAAGTGGGATATTATTGATGGATATCTTAAACGCTTCACTAATCACAACTTACGAGTAAAATACTCGTAATTTTTCATTTGGTCGAAACTTTTACGTATCTGGCCTAATTTTAAATATTATTTGTTTGAAGCCTTCCTACATCTATGGAAAAGTGTAGCTGCTCGATTATCTTAGGGAGCCGAAGACAAGGGATCTTGAGAAAGGCGTCAGCTATAGACCTGTAAGATCTTAAAGATCATTCGCCTGGAGAGTTTCGATATACGGGTGTGAAAGTTGGATCTTGAGGACTGGAGACCTTTGTGATAGGTGTATGGCGTAGATTTATGAAATAAGTCGGCAAAAGAATAAAACGAAGAGAGAATATATCGCTTGTTAAACCACTGAGATGAGAGGGATTTCTAATCTTAGTAATATAAGGTAGTATGGAAAGGCAAAAATTGAGAGGGAGTGAAGAACTAAATTGAGGAGTGATACCTATTGGTACACTGGTAACCAAGCAGCAAAAGAGGGGATATAGAGGCTGAAAAACCAACCGTGAGGTTCGTCTCATTTACCTATATTATATTTGCTTCCTCAGCTAGTTTCTGTCCGGCTTGCTTAGTGCTCGATCGGTGTCTGGCCCCGGTCGCGACGATCCAAATTCTCAATGAATTCAAATTAAAGACAGTCCTGATTCCGGTTTCCTGCACGTTCTTTTTTCTTTTATGAATGGATCTACGCCGAGGCGGATATACAGGCGAACCAGAAGGCATTGGCCTGAGGCAGAGGTGTGGATACCGCGACCTTCAGCCCACTTAAACATTTTCCGCCATCCAATACGGCTTTTTATTCACAACCTAAGACATTTGATTTATTTTATCCAGTCTCATTTATCTGGCTAAATAAACTAATATTTCTCCTTCTTTATTTAGCAATTAAGCTCATTTTCTAGGTTCTGGTACGTACTTACCAGCACAATTGGCCACAATACGCTGTCTTTGAACTGAATTCCTCGAAACGGTCGACGTAAATTCCGAAAGGCCGATGAGACATTACTGAGGGTCGATTAGTACTTTCTATAGATTCACGATAAAAGATTATTTAAGGCAATGATATAATTGATAGCTTAATTCCTCTTATTACTGAAAGTTATGAGTTCTGGATTAGAATTATTTTATGAGGAATATCCTACGTAAATTCTTTGCAGGATGGAATAAATATTGTAGAAAGTCATGAAACCTGCTTCTCGCCTGGCCTATTTTTAATTGTCTAGTAATAATGTAGAGAGGGTGATTCTTGAAGGGGTTGACGGTCCAAAATGTTTGGGGACTCCTGTCTTAAGGTATCTAAAATTAAGACACCTGAAATGAAAAATGTGGGGTTGAAAATGAAATATTTTAATACCGTATAAACTTTCAATGTTTATGATGTTAGTATAGTAAGCGGATAAGAGTAAATTGTTTAAATTATAAAATGCAACGACGTCAACTTGATCGAGTCCCACCCAATAAATTTGTCTCACTGGTGGTACGCGTCCCACTGCTTGGAAAACACGATGTTAGAGGACGATACAGGGGCTTAGCCAGGATTTGTCCATAGGGACGGTTTAGAGCCATGGAGTAAACACTGCATTGCCTACAATCCAGGGACAGGAATACTTCCTCCCAAAAATCTAATGAGAATATAAGGTGATTTATTTTAAATAAACATACCCCTGTGAATCTCCAGCGATTTTTTGCATCTTTGCAAGAGGCCATCCTCTCGCATGCTCTCGTTTATTGTTGGCTTTGTTCTCATGAGGGGGGATGAACCCCCAAAACCACCTCCTTGACTACGCCTCTGGGACTATCCGAAGATCGTGTAGTGTATGGGATCCTTCAGAGTTGAAGTGTTGAATACGAGAATTAGAAAAAGTATAGCGAAAGGCGATACGTTCCGTAAAAAAAAGTTTTGACAAATTAGTGAGCGGTACTCTTTCAGGACGAAAGATGGGTATCTCTAGAAGATTTAAACAAAGGACGGATTTTCTAAACCTAATTCTTAAGTCCAGAGAAGGTACTTTCGTAGATGTAGCCGATATAATGCGTCCTCCATATATACATAGGCCATTCTGATTTTGAGAGGAAAATCAAAGAGATATACGCTATAACGAAAAATTCCTTTTTTTCCCCGCGAACGATAAGCGAAAGTAGTCGATTAGGGAAGCAGAGTCATGGTGCATGTACCCCCTGCCACATGTCGAAAGACGGCTTGCAGGGTACATATGTAGATGTGACCCGTAGTTTGAAAATCGCGTGTCTATTTCATTTTGAGTCGCAGCATTTTCCATTGCTCCCCTTACGCGACATTCTCAAACTTTCTGCGTGTGGTTTACTCCTTTCTTGTAGACGATATCGCGGACTTGGATGTGAGAATTAAGTCACCTTAATTGTGTCCATTTCCCTTTCGATTTGTCCCCCTCGACTTCGGTACATTCGATATCCAACCCCGTCTCACCCACACAGAAGGGAGGCTCGCGAAGCAACAAGCGGTCGCAGCCGCTCACGTTGTGTGTAAGCGGGCCGCCTTATTGGAGAGGGGGACTTTTCCCCCCTCCGCCCTTCTCCCATCACCAACTCTCTCCTCTATCTCCTTCTATTTCTCCGTTCCACTCGCACCTCTCTGCATACACACTCTCTCCCTCCTCCATCTCGCCGTGCGCCACGCTCGGCAGACTTATTCACTTCCATCCTCTCCGTTTCCCTCATCTCCCTCCCCTCACTTCCCCTCATTCTTTCCCCTGCCCACACTACCGTGAGTTAGTCTACTGAAGACGACAGTCGTGTGCGAGACTTCGCCCGCAACGTGTGTAGCGAAGGAGATTTACTTCATGGACGAGAAAAGGGGGGCTGGGTGCGTGGTGCGCTATTCGTTTGTCAAGTTTTCCGCGCTCGCACCTCCACAGCGTGCGGCTCGCCAAAGTGTCGAGGCGGTGTGCGGGAGGTGTTTCGACCGCGATATTTTCACGTGCGCGCGTCGTTGTTTTGGTTCTCCTTTTTTTGCGCTGGCGAAAGTGACTCTGTGACGTCTTGTGCGGCGTTGGTCCACCGAGGATTGGGTGAAAGAATTGGTGGATTTTTATCGCGAGGAGTGCTGGTGTTTTAGGAGGGTGTCGGAAGAGACACGTTTTCCATGGCTCGATCCAAAGTTTCGCGCGAAAGAGCTTAAAGAGGGGAGTGTTGGGCCATCTGTTTTCGGAAAAGAGCGCGCTCGATCGGTCAGCTGAGAGCGCGCGGTCCATTTTCGCGACGGCCACTGCTCCAGTGACTGCCGCGAGGGGGTGAAGTGAAACGTGCGGGAGTGTTTATCAAGCTGAGGAACGGTGTTTTCTTCGGGGACTGATTGTCACCCGGAAGATTCTGACGGATTGTGGCCGGACGCATTGTCGTTGACTACCGATTTGGGATTGTTGCGTCGGTCTTTTTAGCGGCGGGACTGTTGCTCTCGTTGCGCCCGATTCGCTTCTACGTCGCGGCGACGTTCGCGGAGTGATATCCCCCGTTTCCCCCTTCGAGGAGTGGCGCACATTTCAAACCGCCGCTTTTCCCGCGGCTCCGCCCCCGCGTGACTCTGCCCCCCTCGCCCCCCCACCCCTGCCCTCTCCGGTCTTTTTACCGAGAGCACGCGTGCGAACATGCGCTCTCGATACAAGGAGACATGGGGAGAGTCGGCAATCGCTCCGTGACAGACTCCGCGAGGCGAAGCCGGTGTCGGCGGCTGAAGACCGCCGGAATGAAATAAACTGGAAAAAACGGCGACCTCCTTCGCAAGTTTTCAGTGTGTTTTCCGTGCGCTGTTTGTTGTATCGCGGGGAACAACATCCGCATTGTTTGCGCAGTGATTGGTCCTTTGGTGGGGATAACAAAAACTGCCTTTTTTCTCGGGGAATTTTTTGGCGGGTCTTCCCTTCCGCGCTATACAAGAAGTTCTTTTGGATCGGAGCGCGACGGTGGGGCGCCCGATGCGACACGGAAACTGTTAGCGGAGTGGAAAAGGGAAGAAAAAGGTCTCTCGCAGTCCCTCGCTCTCTCCGCGAAAAAAAATAAAAACTTCCACAGAGGCGGTTTCACGATTACTTTCATCCGCGTTTCTTCCCCTAAGTGGGATATTTTCGCCGTCCGTTTTTTTGCTGACGGATACAAGTGTCGGGGTCGGCAAAAAGGGGTGTTCCTGGATTTTGAGCTTCCAGTCGATCGGAAGACTTTCCGCAAAAACCGGGCGGGATTTCCCGATAAAGCGGTAATATTAAACCAGACGGTATTTCTCGATCGTACAACGGGTATCGGGTTGACTTCATCGCCGTCTCGGTTTCTTCCTTAACTTTTTTGTGCTCATCGTCACGGGAGGAAGAAAGGTTCATGATGCGGGAGAACGAAAGATGCGAGTAACCTGCAAAAAAGTGGTATCCAAACCTTATTACCGGACGGTAAAAGATTTATTTGCACGCTACGTGATCTGACTGTCGGAAGGAGGGAAAGGGCGTAATAATAAATACAAAGAGAGGAAGGATTTTTGGGCGGGACTTCTTTATCCGAAGGCGGGAGAGGGGAGGGGTTACAAGGGAAAGGGCAGGAGGAGATTGGTAGCTGGGAACACGCCTGCGGTATCAGTACATTCGCCAAAATCACCTCGCACGCAGGGGAGAAGCGGTCCTCCTGTTTTGCATAGCTGCTCTCTTCCTAAACTATCTCAATAATAGTTCCCCTGGTGATTCGGCTCCTTTTCTCTCCATTCCGGTTATCTCTCCGGAAAATAAACTCCTTTCAGATCGTCAACTATGCGGGAAAATAGATTTACTCGATCAGAAAATTACTTCGTTAGTTCGAGACGGACGACGATCGTGTTTTGTTTGTAATATTTTTTTCGCAAATCTCTCGGAGAGATTTCGCGATCGAGAAGTTTTTTTGTCTTCCACAAAAATATTCACGTCTCGCCCTCGAGAGAGGGAGGACTCAGTAAGGAAGGTGAAAAAGTCGAAGGCGGGCCCGCGAAAAATCTCTCGCGTTCGATGAGCGGGCAGCGGGTGTGAGAGAGAGAGAGAGGGAAGTGAGCGAGGTAGAGAAAGAGAGAGGGAGGCGCCCCCACTTTTACCCATAAACCCTTGCGCCTTACCCTCCCGGCGAGGACTCTCCACCTCTCCAGTCAGTCTCCGATCGTCCGGTTGACGAGAATTGGCGATTCGCTGTCGTCCGCCCGCGGGATCTGCGCAAGACGAAATCCCCTCAACTTTCTGCGCCTGCCTGCCATCCGGGCGGCGGTCTTTTGAAGCGGGTACACGCTCTTCCCCCCGCTTCCTCTTTTCGCGAACTCATCGGGTCCTCCCACATTTCGGTCGGAGATGTCGTCGGAAGTGGACCACCGACTCTCCCCGGCTTCGACGCCGGGACTCCTGTCTGCCGTGGTGCTGTTGTGCTTCCTGGGAGCGGTCCCCTTTACGCCGGGGCCGACGCCGGCTTTTGCGAGGCAGAAGGCGCCGCTCGTTGGTGATGGGGAAGTCGTCAGGAAGCCTGTCAGATCTGCCGGTGAGTGTGTAATCAGCGTTAATTTTACCCTTAACCAAGTGCGGTATTGTTAGTGGTGTACGGAGGTGTGGTGGGGTTGGTGACGTTTGTGTTAAAGAAGTTCAGGCTTTCGCTCGTGTAGACCTGATCAGACCTGTTTGTAGGTTTATGATGTTCTGATGATTTTTCGTCATGATGGAAGGTTCTTCGATTCGTTTGAGAAAATTATGGTCAGCAAAGCTTCCGAAAGTACGGAAGAATGTGTTGGTTTTCGTGAATACTTGATAGGTTTTTCGTTATTGTCGGATTTATTTGTGCCGAATGCAGCTTACTTAGTATTTCTGATGAATGATTCTCAAAAGATAAGGGAGTTTGATTCGTTTGGATTTACTCTTACCGTTGATTTATCTTGTCATGAAAGTTATCGGCTCCTTAGAACTACTGAAGGATCATCGTGTAGGTGTTTGTTTAGCTTTAGTTTAGCTCGTAGTTTACATTTTACGAATTTTTCCGAAAGTTTCGTAAAAGTTAGAGATATAGTTATTTTCAGCGGACAATGAATTTCATCTTATTCGGAGTAGCTGTGGGAAACATTTCGAGATGTCATCCGGAAAATATAGCGATTTTCCTCTTCCAAAAACGCGGGTACTTACGCACGAGAAGGCGGTCTAAACGCTTCGGCACCGCAATTGTTGTTAACTGTATAACTCTGTTGGGAAGCGGCTCCTCCTCCTTGCGGAGTTTGTTGATGTCTCCACGTCTTTCGTCGCGCGTGTTGCGTCTCGAGGCGCCGGAAGGAGTCGCTTATCTCGCCGACCTTGCAAATTTGTAGGCCCCGGACGCCCTTCTGAATCGAGTGCGCTTGATCGTACGGGACGCGCGTGACCGCCGAGAAGGAATCGCCGGCTGAAATCGTGTTTCAGCCTCAAGTGTCGGTAAAGGCAGCGGAAAAACCCCTGCGAGTGGCAAAACTCCTTTATTTACCTTCCTTCCCGCGTGGAGTATACATAGTATATTTTGTCGCGCTCGGAAATACAAAGTTTGGATGCCCGGGGGAAAGATGATTTTCCGCGGGATGACGTGATGTCCCGGCTTTGTTTTCCCCGTGCCAAGAGACGTACTATTTACTCCCACCTGATATCATCGCCCCACTTAGGTATTTTCATTTTTGGAAGTTTCCGCGCAACTTTGTATCAACATCGGGGTGTTTTTGCTCCGGTAATTATCTTCTTCGAGCGTGGCCAAGTGGGGTGGGTCTAATTAAAAAGGGGAGTGGCGCTCGTTTGGGTTCTTTTCTAACTCTTTCGGAATGTCATCATCGACGAAATTATCACCCTTTCGACATCGTCGGGGAAATAAATAGAAGCGGGGCATAGGAGCACGTAACAGAAGGGTTATCGTCGAACAGCGGTCGAGATTGAGGGTCGTCAATTATAAAGAATTGCACTTTCGTACGGTGTATGGTTTTTTCGTTAATCTTTTGGCAGATAAGATTGTTTCGGTGAGGTTTACGTATGTCTCCAAAAGGTGACTTTCTTCCAAATTTGGTTTAACCGTGTTTTCGACGTCGACTGTCATCGTAATTTTTGGTTAATTTTCAAAGCATCGTTTTTGTCGTAAGTTCGTGTGTTACTGATGAATAATGCTATGTTCCGGTAACAAGAATTAAATGCGAAAGACAGTATGATCTCTATGCTATAGTAGTAGTGGTAGGGTTTAGATAGTGCTTCGACAGTCTCTATGCTATAATATTATTTTCTGTTAATATCTTGCCTTTCGTTGCTACCTGTTTTGTTTCCGGATGATGAGAATTGGGAATGAATATTTCCATTCCATAATCTTAGAAATCGATAGCTAATAAGTATTTGGAATAATGAATTGTGTGAGTTTCTACAGTTAATGTTCATTTATTTATCGAATGAAGAAGTTTGTATTTACTGTATGAATCCGTTTCATAGGAATATCGTATTCTCTTTATTCACCGTTTTTGAGTTTACGGTATCGCTAAAACAGTTCTTGACGTTAATTATCCGAAATAAAATTACGATCTTTATAACAACATCAGCATCATTTTATATATCTTTCCTATTTGCGAAAGCGTTGGCGTAAGTTCCTCAAATATTCTAATTCAGAACTTACAATAAACTTCGCGGAGCATTTAGTAAATTCAACATACATATTTCAACTATGGCTTGGTTTCCTGCAGGCGTAACGTTGATGAATATATTCCTGCGAATTTTTGTATTTCCAGGGAACGTTTAACGTTTTCTATATTTTCATGAAAATTATCTGGAAACGTTTATATTGATATTTTAGGAATTTATCTCAGATTATGTTTGCTTTAGATATGTCAAGAAACTTCATTGATAGTAACGGTAGTTAAGATTTGGATTAGGCTCCCAACGACATCAGGCCATCGGATACTGCGGGACAATTGTAGATGTCTCTGTAAAGTATTCAGCACTTAGGCCGGTTTGATCCACAAACTGTAAGGTACCAGAGCTTTAGGTCTTTATTAAAGCGAGATTGAGACTAAAAAGTCTCTTCTTCCATCTAAGCTGTCGTCAGTGTTTTTATTAAAACATGAATAAATTTGTAAATAGAAATAGAGAGAAAAACTTAGAAGAACTTGTGGATGTAAAAAACCTAAGTGGTAACTTGGGAAAAAAATCACCACAGCAGGAAATCACCACAGAGGGTGTGTGAAAAACCTGCACAAACCTACTGATAGTACAAGCTAAAAGATGCGTAGGAAACTGTGTATTCAAATATCACTTGAGCAGTACTGTAACAATAATTCCCTAAAACTGATTCACTAAAGCAATAAAAATATATAAAAATAGCATGTCAAACAAAAATATCCTAACATTAAATTCTTTAAAAAATTAAGTAATAATGTTCAACAGAAATATTACTGAAGAAGCATTAAGGAAATTAAAAGCGCTACACGACCTAAGAGAGGGAATGAGTCATATAAGACTAGGTGAGGGGTAAAGTCCTTGCTTTCCTCACTGAACCAGAATGCTATGTACTTAAAAAATCCATGCATATGCATTGTCCTACGTTTTTTGTACCATTTAATAAGGAATAAGCGATTGGAATGCCACACCTAAATTAGTAGCTTTAATTTCATCATTGCAATGGGCAATCCTGATTAAATGAAAGATTAATTTTTCTTTATACCGTTCCAAAAGACAAAAGACAGAAGAGAGAAAAAAAAAAACCGTATTCCATTCATCTAAATATGGTAGCAGGAACTCGATGTGGGAAGTAGTTTCAAAAATTATTTTTTTCTACGATCGGTTCTTGATGCAGACAGACTTGGAAGGTAGGTGGAAAGATGCATTAACACCCTGCCACTCCCAACAAGACATCTTGCGGGATATATCACTTAACGTAGATGCAGATAATACCCTTCATGTAGGAAGAAACGCGAAAGAAGTGCGGGAAGTTGACGGGTCGGTTCCTCCTAAAGAAAAAGACTCATACCGATCGTTAGAAAATATCGCGAAAAATTGCGTTTACGTGCAGACAGAACCGTGGCACGAGCGTGCACTTTTTACGCCGGGAAAAAAACGCGGCCCGACCAAATACTCTCGTTGAGACGGAAGCCTTGAGAAAGAAATGAACCAGCCACTAACCGAGTAACGGTAAAAAAAATGTCGATATTTGACGCAATGTCGCAGCCTTGAAGTCTTTAAAACACTTCACGTTTTTCTCGTGAGCGCTGCGCAAAAGACCGTTCCACCGTCTGGATGCGAGAATTTTTTTCAAGTGTCATGTCGAATGAGAATCACGGTGACCACGGAGAGCCGCCGTTGCATCCCGTGCATTCCCGACGGCGGCCGCCTCGATCGGATTTCGCTTCCGTGAAAATCCAGTGTCTCCAAGAGGCGCACGAAACGGGGAGGTTTTGCGGAGATTTCGGTTGGTTTCCAGGGTGAAGTCGTGTTTTGATCGTTTCCCGTCTGTGTGAGGCATTTCCCGAGAAATAGGGGTCGGTGGAGAAAGTTTTGGTTGGAGAGACTTACGTCGGATTATTTCGCAGTATACAATTACGCGGTACATAAATATATGGAAGAGAAGTTGGAAAATATCATTTAATGAATTGAGAGAAAAGAATTCCTCTATCCTCGTTTGAAATAATTGCTGTTACGCCTATTGCTGTTAGTTGTTTATGGACCCTATATTACACCGACTCCTCAACATTGCTGATGAATGAGTTTGCTATAAATTCTCGCCACTTTACTGCAATTCTGCTTGGCTGATTGATTTAGGGAGGTGTCAAACCGGCAGTCCTTTTTCCAATTACGTGCGGTTCAGTTGATTGTTCTATCTTTAAGGTTTCATACAACTGTCTACGATAACCTTTGATAGTAATTTTAAAGGAAGAGTAGCTAATACTGGATGGAAAATTGATTAATACGTGAACCAAACACTCATTTACATAACTTCGTATGCTATACTGTTAATTCACTTTATCATACTGTTGTCTGTCTTCGGATTTTTATTTGTTTAATAGCAAGGTGATCACTTAACAGATTGTTACAAATTGTCGTTGATCAAACCAAATTCAAATGATTTTTTCATAATATGTATTTTATGAATCAGTCAGGCTAATAATTTACTCAACGTCATCACTAATAACTTTCTACAAATAATGTTTAAGATAAATAGTAATATTTTAATCTAATTTCGTGCTATATCGCGAATTCTTCAAATCATGTTGGATTCGCAGATTTTGGGGTACAGATGTATTTGCATTTTTGCAAATTCTATTTTAGGAAGTAGTAATCAACTGATAATATATAAGATTAAAAGTTACGGAGGCTCTTAATTGTGTTTATTCAATTATCGATTTGCGAAATTAACTCTTGGTTACACACTAATAGTCTGATTTCTTGAAACACTTCTAACGTATTCAGAAAGTCAGCGAGCTGAGAAACTAAATCGGAGAGTCACTACATTCTTAAATCTGGTGCTTTGTTTAGGAAAAAATAGAAAATGTAAATATCTCAGAGCAAATTTGATATACGGTCTGGTTGGCTTTAAATTCAGGTTCGAATTGTACAATTTGACCTTATTTAAAATTCGTATCGGTGTTAGCGAATCCTAGCCAAACCCCGTCCATGATTCATGAAAATCATAGCCTCGTATGCAGCACTTGTTTCGAGAGCCTCTACATTTTCTCTCCTAATGTTTCACTTACTTCCTTATTTGTTACACTTCATTTGATATTTCCCTGAGTTACTTAACAGCAAGATAACCCGCGACGACCTTATTACGTTGTTTCACTCCCAGTCTACGCTCCATGTTTTTATTATAGACTTCGGTCCACCATCGTATGTGTAATGTAGGTTTTTTCTATCGATAACGGTAGAATGCACTCTTAGTAGATAATGTTTGCATTTTGAATGCACTCTCAGTTTGATAATTGTTCCCAGCAAATAATAATTTTGAATGTTCGGATGTGATACATCTTCATGCCTGAAAATACCTTTCTTTTTTGAAGGTTATTCTCTTAGTATATAAATAAAAGAAAAGTATATTTATCCGGCGAGCGAAGCTCTAATTTAGTTCAATTTCGTAACTATCTGGTGTAACGTTAAGACCGCTCCTTGCGTGATAAAGTGTTGCTATATATGCCCAAAAGTGATCTAGGAGGAACATATTCCGGTTTAGTGGAGTGTTATACGAGTATGGAAAGTTGCTCGTAGAGTAATTTCCGTCATCAATCGTCCCTTTCCTGCTTTTATAAATGCTCTGCAGGGCTCTTCGAGCTTGCATTAAGATTTTAGTATGGAAGAAACCATCGCTTCAATGTAAAATTAGGAGTTATGTTAAAGCAATTGAAGAAGGAGGATCTTTTTCAGGTTTTCACCGACACATGTTTTCATGTACACCGCTTTAAGGAAAATTTTGTAAAATCTTATTCCTAAAAAAATGCAAATATATATTAGTCTTCGAATAACCTGAAATACAATATTATTCCCAAAATAATGAACGCAGTTAACATAAGTGCTTAGAAATCCGAAGCAATTTCTCTGACGTTTATTTTATATCAATCGATAAATTTAAATCGTTTTGTAGGTAGGAATGCGTACATTTATTGGAATATTTTATTATATAATTTATATAACACTAATATATAAATTAAACTGTTTTTTAATCCTTACTTTGTTCGCTATAGCATACCACCATCGACGCCACTTAATTTATTCTTCGAGATAAAGAAACACCGCTAAGTCGTAGCCGAATTACTGGATTAGAAAATATACTCCGTTCCTTTCAATTCATTATCCCTTTAATGAGGGATAGTTACAGTAAGATTTAGTGGAATTATTTGCCTAAGAGTATTAGAAAAATATATAACTTTTTGTGGTATTTTAGACAAGTAGTTGCTGCAAGACGTATTATTACGTGTAGAAATTGATGAATCTTGCGCAGCTCTTACTGTAGTTAAGTTACAAATGTATCGCCGCTTTAGCTCACGATTCTTTTCATCACTTGAGCGTATTTTTACTATGAATCTCAGAGAATATCGGTTATCTTTAAATACTACGACCCGGTTATGGTTGATCTAATTCATTCCCATTTTTATCCGCAAAAAAGTTATCGCGCGAAGATAGTCGATAAAAACACTGCCGTACTATAGTTGAGGGACGACTATTTGTCATCTCCAATTCGAGTGCCATGCTAACAGATCGCGGCGATAAGATTGTACGGAGTTCCTCACCGCGCCATTAATTTTTTGAAGTAAACTTCTCTTACTGAGCAACATGAAGGCTTGATAGGCCATTTATCCTTTGTAAAAGTCGCAGTTGTAATTTTCGGAAAGAATATTACGTATGATTTGTATGGGAACTGTGTTATGCCTACTCAAATATGCTCGTAAAACAAGTCTTAAGGTTTACTCTAGTTCTAGTCGGGGAGGGATTTCGTTCGGAAGATTTAGTGCCTAATAAATTATTGACACACTTTTTGGATCGGTTTACGTCTATGTAGACTAGTGATGCTCAACCTATTCAGCTGAAGGCGCCTGATTAATTCTCAACATGCGTTCCCCTATTCCTTGGCATACATAAAGGATTTTCGTTCATTATGGAGAATGGGGATTGGGAATGGGAAGTTTGATAAATATTGGAAAGAAAATCTAGGTTTATTCGGTACATTTCATAAAAAATTACCAGTTTTGAGGGCAAACCTATGCTTCTCTGAATAACGGATTCCTACGCTCAAAATTATATCTTTTTGTTTAGGAACATAACTCTTTCGGCAGCTGAAAATTCAAATATGATTTTTTTCATCTTATTTTGCATTTGAGGTTTCATTTTTTCGGTCGAATCGCACAGAATGTTTTACATTTCCAACCTTCTCAATTTCGCTTCACCTGCGTTCTTCCCTTTAACCAGATTATTTTACTACTATTAATTGCGTATTTTTAATTATTCCGTTCGCTTGATTATTATTAAACAATCGTCCGAAGGGAACCAGAATAAGCCGACCAATTTATCATTTTAATGAACAGATTATGAATTATTCTCCGAAATGCTCAATGACCCTATCCGGATTAGCAATAAATCAACCCGACGGAATTAATTACCCTACCAGCTTTCTCTTTCATATTCCACAGGATGACCCTTAAATATAAATATATTCAAAGAATATTTATATACCATCGAATCCCTCTTTACGAATCTCTAAGCTCTGAAAATGTTGAAATTATGTTTTCTGATTTTTATATATGTTATATTTCGTAAATAAGTGTTTTACAATCACATGTTGTGATTCCTGTAATGAAACGGTTGATTAGACTATTTAAAATTTTCATCGGAAATTGTTCATCTACGGAAGTTAAATTAGGTGTACGTTTTTCTGCGTTAATCTTTATTCCTGTAAATGTAGTTTACTCTGTGAAACATTCTTTTCTCGGAATTTGTTGATTATCGAAAAACAAATTCAGTACTAAGAGGGCGTTTGTGCTACCGATATCTTATGATATGATGCTGGATTGTGCAGAGATATTGTCATGACTGATTATCTTTGGTACTATTCAAAATTGAATGCATATAAAGAATTACATAGCCATTAATTTATATTACCTTAATATTTTTTCCCTTTGTAAAACCTAAATCCGTAAATTTATTATTTTAAAAATCCGTTTAGTTAAATGGAATGCCAAATGTCTAGCAAAAATATTTCGATTAATGGTTTGAAAAGAGATACCTTGAAAATGATTTTGGAAAATTATTGGATGTAGAAAAACCTAATGTTTAAGGAAAATAATCCACACCAACAAATATGTTAGTTTAATGTTGATTAAAACTGAAAGATTACATCTGAAAGTAGTATATCACCTCGCATACTCTTCTTTTTGTAATGTATTAATCTCAGTGAACGAACTGAATGAGTTATTAAGTCAAATTGACGGAAAGAATTCTTGAGAGGGGATGGGAATCTGCAAACAAAATTCGTCGAAAAATTCTTCGTTTTAATTATGCTTTCCCTTATCAAGAACAATAACCTTTTGTTTATCGCCCAGAAACCCTAAACAGATTTTTATGTTAAAGCCTATAGGTTAATTTTCCTCCTCCCTCTGTTGAAGAAGGATCTGGAAAATCCATTATCGAAATATTGGAATTCCGTCGAAGTCGCGTTAATTTATTTGCCCAACGTTTCCTTGTCAAAATTGCGTTAATTAAAGTTTCTGTTTTCACGGTGAATTGTATCGGCGCTTGACGTAATTAAGAAACTCATTAATAGATTTTAAATTTATTTCAATTCAGAGAAAGCCGAATTACTAAATACTCTTTCCGTGGCTATTATTATTATTTCTATTCGATATATTATAACCTGAACGTACATTGTCCTATTGCATAGTGAAATAAGCAATCAACGAATCTTTTAATTACACAAATTTTTTTGTGGAATTTGCGCAGATTTCTGTGATTAAATATTTATTTTCAACGTATTGTTACAAATCAATTCATTATTATTTATAATCGACTATAATTTCGATAAATTGTATAATCGATCTTTATTTAAATATATGCGTTGTATTGTCGATTTTTATCGATTATTTTATCGATTATAATAGATTGATTAGTACCAATCAAATCGCAATTATATGCATTCGCAGCATCGTTTATTTTTTATATATAAAGGAAAGAATTATATTCAAATTACGTATGATTTTGAACCTGATGGGTTTGTGAGGTTTTCAGGCCTGTTTTTGATGAATTCAAAGCGGTTGGAGCGGAATTCTGGTCTATCTCGTAATCATCCTGATTCCATTGCTACTACGGTGACATCCTTCCATTACATAGAAAAACCAAGGTTATTTTGCTTAGCGAATGTCTCCTCGTATTTTTCTCCTACTACCTCGGGGTTGGCAAAGAGAATGACCTAGACCCTGGAAATGTATAGCTAATGGACTGGAGTTATACTCATTCTTCGTAGATGGGGGTCGTTCTACAGCACTAGATCTCGATGAAGGTTGCACATCTACGACCCCAGTTACGATTCCTTGTTGAAATGCCAAGAGCCGTACTTCAGATTTTATTTTCCTTTGCTATAGCTGAGGTTTCTGCACCGCTTTAAAGGAATTAGGACGTCGATCTAAAATTTTAATTCGTGGGCGGATATCCATGCCGTTTACGGCCTCTATAAAATCTATGTTAACCCGAGCGTATCGTGTTTTACAGCTGTTGATATGAATACTCGAATGTATTTTTGCGCTTTTTTATTAGCTTGCTGTATTAATGTAAAATATAATTGACCCACCCATACTGGTGGACATGCATACAAAGGAATCTAATAAAATTATTCGAACCAAAGAAATGGCAGGGGTGCTTGTTAAGGAAATGGATCTTGTTATAATTTTTCACTTTTGTGTTTTCTCAAAATATTTGGTTGGAGAAGGTGATAAAATTTAATCGTTTTCGAAACGTTTGGGAGAGATGCCAAAATTAATATATAGATTTAATTTTTATCTAATTGAACGCATTTTCGAATGATTGATCTTGTTAAGTTTTTCACTAACAAAATTTTAAAATTTTGATTCAGTCACATTATAGTAGTCACTCTTTAGTCCAAGCAATGTTTATTATTTTAGACCGCCAACAACCTGTAGACCTCATGTGACTTACATATTTTTAGATCTTTTGCTGATGTTTTGAAGGATATTTGACCGATTTTATGAGTATGCACAACCGCATTAATCCATGGATTCATATGCTACTTCGTGAGCGAAAATTAACTTTCGTCTTCTCTACATGGTTATATATAATCCAGGATAATTTCATCAATAATAAATTACATGAATATTTGTAGCATTGGCGCCCTTTTTAATAACGAATTGGGACAATATGATCGTTTTAATATAGCTGGAATTAACAAAGTATCATTGTCGAATATGTTTCAACAAAAGTTATTACTATTTAATATGATTATTCTTGTATCTTGCAAATTACAAAAGTATTTAGGTATCACAAATTATCAGAGTAGCACCCAAACTCTGCTAAATAATTTTTTGAGGAAACCCAACATATTCGGTCTTTTAAAACGTTTAATTTGTTAAAATGTGCTGGTGTTGAAGTAATACTTTTAGACGGAGATTTAGGCTGCCCTTCTTTTCTTTCACCGCTGTACCGTGCACAACTTGCACCCGCACTCACGGGAGCCCAGCAAATAGGTTTCCTTTATGTCGGGAATGAGAAAAAATTTAGGAACGTTTCAGTCAAAGAGAATAAAACAGAATTGAGTCACTCAAGGGACAGTCCTGGGACCGGTCCAACTTCAGTCGTCGGCGCCTTCTTTTGTGGTCACTCTGCGAGCATTTTAGCGGAGCGAATTTCCCCTCACGTCCGCCTTTCGCGACAAATTAAATAAGCCTCGCGATAGAAGCGTTGAAATCTTTCACTCACAATTACTCTTTAGCGGCGCGAAAGTTTCCGTATCGCGAACGACGCTTTCGTGCGTGGCAAGGACACTGAGTTAATTATAATAAACGGAGATTCGTTCTCCGAAGGAGCTAGGAGGAAACTTTGGAATGGAAGTTGGTCAGGTTCTTCCTCGTCTCCCCGGTTTCCTCCTTGAGGTCGGATCTTGGTAGCAGCGCAGCCTCCTCATCGATCGACCCCCGGGATCGCTACTCTCTTGAACCCCACCTTGGAGCAAGGAACACTTCCAAGGCAGGACTGTATTTATTTAATTCTCTCACGCTCAGGTGGCCCAGCGGAAAAGATGTCTAGTTTTCAACTTATCACCAAAAAAATGATGGTGTTACCAGTCGAAGCTTTGGAAATATAAAATTATTTTTATATTTAAATAAATTACGTTAAAGAAATTATTTTTATTTATCATTTTTAGTAAGAATTAGGATGCTTCGTGGGGACATTTTTCTCTCTAGCTCATTGAGTAAACTACCTCAATTCTTATCTTGCCTAGTAAGCCTCATTCCTGCTCCAAACCTTTTGGTTGCTAATGTTGGAGAGCTGGAGGTTCAAACCGACAGATCACTGAAATACGGCAATCTTTTGCGAGCAAATTTGCGAATAATTCTCGCCGTTTATTTATCTCCGGGATCACATCGCTAATTATTATAGTGAACATTTTTTTTCAATTTAAGAGAGAGTAATTAATCATTGCCAGATAAGGCACCGTTTTGTTCTCATATTTAGAATTATCTTTATTTTGATTCAAATGGATAAGGGGAGACTTTCTAAAAGAAAACAGACTCACTCCTCATTTTGTTAAGTTAGCCTCATTCCCTCTCTAATGTGTTTGGTAATAGTGGTGTATGTGGCGAGTTTCATATCGTCCTTCAGTCCTAATAATTTACAGAAAGGCAGATGCAAATGAGGCCTTTTGAGGAGGAATTCGTGATTGGTTTCGGAGAATAATAACTGTTTGTGTGGCCAATTTCAGGGAATTTCCCGCATTCTAACAATTCCGTATTACGTTGCTACTGCAAATGCTAGGAAACTGCTTACGCTTCACTGCGTTCGTAATTTCTCTCGATAGTATTGGTTTTTACGATATATTTTGCAAATCCTATTCAATTGCGACACCAAACCTAATGAATTCGCATCATTCTAAAAACGGTCGCAAAGTCTAGCAGGTCGTCCTCCTGTATCGAGGCAAAGTAAGCAATTTATTGTGAACGGTCTCTAAACTTTCTTCACGCTCCTGGTTATCGCGTGAATTGCGGGTTAGCGTGAGCTAATTTTGTGCACAGACACGTTTTCTCTCATCAGATAGAATGTTAGGAAATTCATTTCACAAAATTGTCTTAAATATGTTTAAAGTATTGAATGCAACGCCTTGAAATGTGACGTGCTTAAGCCATTGCATTTTTCTCATGCATATGGATACTCAGTAGCATATTTCAAAGTAAATAATGACAGCTGTTAGAAATATTCTGTATGGGAACGCAAATTTCATTTCGCGGATATCAATTTAATACTACTTTTAAAATATCAAAATCGTAACCTTTATATCTTTTTCAACCAACGGAAAGTGGGTCAGATATATTCTCAAATTCGTGGTACATTGATGTTATTACTCGTCGATTGATTGAAATGGCCGAAGTATGCCGAAATTCATTTTATGGAAATCTTATTCAAATCGTGAAATATATTTCGTAGATTTTATTTAAATTAAAAAATCGTAGATTCAGCATGTCACTAAAAGTGGATGGCTTTTACACAGAATTTGATTTTGGTTTCATTAATTTTCAGTCTTATAAGTTTAATTTGCCATTACGTGAAGAATACAGTATTTGCTCTCAATTTTGCCGATAACGTAACGTAAGCTTTTTTTACTCGTTGGAAACCATTACAGAAGTAATACAGTTGAAAATGATTACAAAATTACTAATACCTTGTTCGAGATTTTTTTCTGGGCGTACCAATCAGTGTGGCGTCAAATATTGGACATAGTAAAGTTCTGCAAACGGATCGGACTACAAAAATTGAAGACGGAAAACTTATAATTGTTAATCAACACGACAATCTGTTAATAATTTTGTAATAATTGAAGTATCAGAGATAACACTCGATAATCCTGCTATGAAGATAGATAAACAACGTACGGTGACCGATTGCTGAAATGTAATCATCCCTGATTGCTGCAAATATTATTGACGAAATAATCGACGCCCATATTGTTGACATATTTGTCGAAAATTGCAGCAGGGCAGCAAGTTAAGTCTTGCTTCAGGATGGACGCGCATTTTAGCCGATATTATCTGGATTGACCAATCACCAAGTCGTTTAAAAAAATAATTTTTTCCGCAAACGAAACGCGAAAGTAATCAGGGATGTAGAGTTTCGGTGAAAGCACCCCCTGCCACTCGCCGAAAGGTACAGATGTAGATGGCTGGTTATTCGAAGTCAATAGGCTATATTCAGCCGTGTGTCTGAAGTCTTTCCAATCTGGGAAGCGGATCTTTTTCCCTACGAAAGGATGCGGAGAATTTTGTTTCGTAACTCCGCGCGTGCATGGTCTCGATCTGGGGCGGAGCCTTCCCTTTTCCCGTGAAGTCGCAGCGGTTTTTTGGTCCTCTGGCTGCCGCTTTTGCCTGCGGGTAGGACGGCAATTAGCTCGGGACGACCTCGCGTGATTCCACGCAAAAGTGGGCGTTTACCGGCAGATACCCGTATCTCGCTTCGTGGTGGGCCTTCAATTATATCCTTAGACGGCTTCCATCACACCTCAACACACAGAAACGAAGGGCTTTACTTACTTTATCGGTAGGCTCTCATTAGTCGGCGTTTTTGATAGGCAATTCGAAAAATTTTTGGAAAGTGACTTGTCTGTTGCAAACCGCGAAATATGACGTGTGATGTCGTCATGTTGGAAAATGTTTCTTGAAAAGTTGATGGTATTCAAGCCAGGGTCGGTGAATACAGCAACGGCAAAAAACCTCGGGGCACGAAATTTAAGGGGCGTTAACGCTTAAATTGGAAGATGTTGTGGACAAGCTATGAACGTTGAAAATTTATGTTGTATGTATGAACTTGCTGCGACAACTTAGATTATTTTGCATCTTTTTCCAAATGCATGTCCCAACCGTGGGTCGAACCCGGAACAGCTTTCTCCGAAATTATTGCAATGCAACTCGATAGAGAAGAACTGAGCAACTCAAAAGCTCTCGAGTGAAACAGTCACTTCTCTACGAATCTGTAGCCGGTGCTCTGCCAAGCGACCGAGAAAGATTAGCTCTTGCAATTGGATGTCGCAGCAGAGCCTTGGAAGCAAAAGGAATTTTTCGATTCTATTTTTGGTTCGATTGTTTACAAATTATACATATTGTACCACTATGAATGTGATAAAATCGTCGGATATTGTTCTCATGCAACAATAGAGAAGCGTTTTAGAATAATTATTTCGTTGGTATTTTTCAAAGGTCAGGTAAAGTTTTTCTTCCATGGTGTAAAAGAGAGTTGAATGCTCAAAACATTTATTACCATCTCTCATCTCTTTCGAATTTCTGACCTTCAGAGTAGAATGCTTATCCAAATTAAAAATGAAGTGGAACTGTGGAGGTTATATTAAGTATAAAATGTTTGATGTTTGGGAACATTCCAGTTAAAAAAATAATTAATCTTGTCGCAGTCTTGACTAGCGAAATTTCATAAAACAGATCCTAACATCTGAAGTCGGAAATGAAATAAAAAATTCTTTGGCAATTCACCACATTAACTTTAATGAACAACTTGTTTTATCGATGGCGATAAAATCAGTTGTACAATAACATTGATAGGAACCATAGGATTTTTATTTCACTGTGCCGTAACGGAATTCCATAAAGTAACCCCTGAGAAAGTACACATCTTTCAACGAAATTACTTTTTAAAGTTACCATAAATTAATTTTCAATGAAAAAACAAGTCATCTTGATTGCCGGAAGAAATGTTGCCAAAACATATCAGCTTTCTTCCTTTCTATCCATATAGTCTTAATCATATGTAATATTAAATTTTATTCCAGAAATATCTCATATTCTAGATATGGAGTATAGAATTTTCCAAAGAGTGTTGTAATTCATCGAAATCCTCCTCTTTCGAACGGAAATAGCATAAATTCCAACTAACAAATCAAACCTATCGTGAAGTGGTATGCGGTAATTTTCCAATACTAGAGCAACCCTCTATCATTCGCTGAACATAGAAAGAATTATGGATGTAAAATTAATTCCATTTTACTTACTTAAGCTCTCTTGCGCTCGTGGTTCGTTCGACCGTTTGGTGGCGAGGGGCGTTACCTAGGTCATATATTACCATAGCCATTTGTAAATCACCTGGCAAGTAATAGTTGTTGTCAACTTCGCAGACAATGAGTTAAGTGGGCTTCGAACAAGATTGCTATCTGATCAGTACATCCAAGCCCGACGAGTTGATGAATTAGGCTGTTCAAACAAATAGTCCAATTCAGTTTCGTGTTTTCTATCTGTTCGAATGGGGTACTAACGTTTGCCGACTAGTAATAATTTTGTCAATTACTCCCTATATTTAGGGAGTTTTGAAGTTTTGCGTTCACTGACAGTAATCTCTTTTTTCTTGAAAATGTTTCGACAAATCCAAATGAATGCATATATAAATACATAAAAGCTAGAAACTTATGCTTGAAATAAAAATATATAAATTAATGTAAACATATTTATGTATAATTTTTAGTTCGACTAGTTCAAAGTATATTTGTGAACATTTTATAGTAAGTATGGAAATCTAAAATTGTAATAATTCCATATTCAGCTCACAACCCAAATCTTTTTATTTATAATTAACTCTTATCTTGTGTCTTTTAATTAATTTTTTAAACTTTTGCATTAATTTAATTTTAGCAATATTTTAAATTAGGATTAACTTTTAGAATTATATTAATTACCATAGATGTTAGTTGTAAGTTGACTTGCGATAAACCAGAGAAATTTGTAGTACATCACTGAGAGTTCATAAACACAGTCTTGTTGAGACCCCCCATATTGATGAGGCCCTCACCCAGCGCCCATCGCGCCTAATTATGAATCCGCCCCTGGGTTTCAGTGAATGAGATCGCGTAAACGCCATGTACTGCCCCGGCGGTTGCTTCAGAGATGCTCGTCTACTGAATGTGTGATAGCGCTCGAAGCGTTTTGTTCCTTTCGGAAGATATGAGTAGCATTAAGTGCGGTTTTCGCCTCTTTTGTTCCGAAAGAAGCATGCGCGTCGGCAGACCGCAGTGACGTTATTGCCCTTCTGCACGAGGCGCCGTCGAAGCACGATGCACACTGCGTGGAGCGAATTCGGCAGAATTAGCATACATGCGGGGTCGGATCCGGTCATTACCAGCCAAACTCAAGGCTTTCCGACGGTGAAAGGGGAATATAAAACGTGGATGAAAGATGTGGAGTAAGGGTACCTTCACTCTCCTAGAGAAAGGACCGGTAATTTCAGGGTCCGCGCTCCTTTCCTTTCACATCAGTCTATTAATTCCAACGAGTTTTTAGAGTCGGAAGCAGCGATTAGGAAGTTTTACCCTGCAAAATGCGTTTTCAGAACTTGTAACTATTTCGTGGCGCATTAGCGAGATATACGTATCTTGATGAAGGTTTCCACACAGTTCTTACGCATAGAAACTGAAATAAATATGTTAGTTACAATTGACGGAGTACGTTTTTGAGAATAACAGCTTTTATTTGTGATATATGAAAGATTGGTTCTTTTTTCATTGTGTTAATTTTTACCTGAAAATTTCAGTTATTTTAGACAAAGTTAGATTTCGAATTTGTTGTATCAATCAAACCAAATATTTTATGTGGAAATGTTTACCTGTTTAATTGTTTATATATAATTATTAATGTACTATTAAACTACTTTGTAAAAAATTAATTATTTTAAAAATTAATATTTTATGTAAAATAATATATGTTCTGGATTTTATTGAGTTGATCCAATTGAGCAGATTTTTCAGAAATAATTTCATATGCTTGAAATTTTAATGCAACGATTGTTAATCATTCGAAATTTTGGTTAATTTTGCTTCCATTATATGCATGTAGGGATTTTCGAAACATTTCCCTGTATTTCCCATAATTCAAGCGAAAGTGAATGATCCACTCACATTGTGTAAGGCTTTATTAGCATTTAACAAGAAGGGAAACATGGTTTCAATTGTAAATGTTAATCGTTGCCCGTAAACAACGAAGTGAATTCTTTACCGGCATAGCATTCTTCTGCAGCGCCTCTATCGACAAATTATCCATTTTCTCCTATCCAATCGTACCAAATTCATTTATCCACCAAGTGGAGCATCGAGGCTTGAACGAGTTGGAAAGGTACTCTACAGAGCCATCTAGGCTTAGAAATTGAAGTGAGGACGAAAACAATGAAAAAACTAGCAGAACGACCGAGTGTTTCAGTTGGAGCGTGCGTGTATGAGAGAAAAAGACAGAGTGAAGCCCTGTCGTTTTCGTTTCCCGAACGAAAATGGAGTTAGGCGGGTTCCTGCGGCTGTTATTTATAGGCCAGTGGTGGCACGCGCGATGGGACTTCCAAAGCCCCACGATGCATATTCATGCGAAGGGGGAAATTCTGCTTTCGTAGGGGTGGTGGTCTTGCTAATTACCTCAGTACCCGCCAATGACCCAGCCTCTCTTTTCTCGTCCTATTTTCGACTTCTTATCTCCTGTCACCCATCCTTCGAGACACCACTCTTTGTACCTGAAACTTAAAAGCTTATGGCAGAACGAAGCTCGCAAAACTGTCTCGATTGAATCCCTCAGACTTAGAACTCGTTTACTGCGTGTGCGATGTGATATTAGAGCGAGCATATCCTTGTTTTACCTTTCGTAACTATTTTTCCGCTGTCATTTTTCAGGATCGTATTCATGTATGCTTTTTAATCGAGTTGTGCTCGGTAATTTTTGGCAAGATTTACTTTGAGCTGGGTAGAATAGTGAATTTTAGAGTTTTCTTTGTACCCTTGTTACGTATTGTGGATAAGTGGCCTTAGTAGGCGATCCTTTTTCATTCGTACAATTGGACACAGACTTTGAATATTTTCTGGGAGAACAAAGCAGGATGGGCAGAAAACTTCAAAGCCGTGTACGTTTATTTATTTTACAGCCGAGAATTTTACTATCAAGAAATGGTATTTTATAAAGTCTTTGTAGAGATATTAGTTGAATGCATCGAAGTTGAAGTTTATTTTTGACATAAATAAACATCTTTTGTTAATATTAGGAATCCAGTGATCCGAAATTTGACAATTCTTCTTTCAATTAATTATTCTAAAATAATATTTCTGGAGTAGAAACTTACGTTAGATGGAAGAGAATCTTACTCAGTTGCAACCTTGCCTAGTTAAAGGTTCAGCCTGTATAACTTTTTCCAAATCGATGAGATACTAACGGATATTTATCTTAATATGATACTCCACTTTCCTTCATGGTGACGTGAAGCTACTACATCGTAACATCTGCCCAGAATGTGTAGTTGTAAATGCACTGTTACGTATTGTGGATAAGTGGCCTTAGTAGGCGATCCTTTTTCATTCGTACAATTGGACACAGACTTTGAATATTTTCTGGGAGAACAAAGCAGGATGGGCAGAAAACTTCAAAGCCGTGTACGTTTATTTATTTTACAGCCGAGAATTTTACTATCAAGAAATGGTATTTTATAAAGTCTTTGTAGAGATATTAGTTGAATGCATCGAAGTTGAAGTTTATTTTTGACATAAATAAACATCTTTTGTTAATATTAGGAATCCAGTGATCCGAAATTTGACAATTCTTCTTTCAATTAATTATTCTAAAATAATATTTCTGGAGTAGAAACTTACGTTAGATGGAAGAGAATCTTACTCAGTTGCAACCTTGCCTAGTTAAAGGTTCAGCCTGTATAACTTTTTCCAAATCGATGAGATACTAACGGATATTTATCTTAATATGATACTAAAGTTTTTCTCTATGGACCATTTTTATATCATATCGGCGGTTTATTTTTAAGTTAAAACAAACATAGAGGTGCTAGAAATTATTGGGGAGGAAAGGGTTTTAATTGAAGTAATTAAGCGCCGACAAAAGAAATGGGTGGGTCAGATATTGAGAGGAGAGAGATTGCTGAAGAATGTAATAGAGGGTAGAATGCAAGGGAAAAGACAGAGAGGAAGGCAGAGGCAAAAGATGTTAGATGACATAAAGGGTGGGGTGAGTTACCAGATAACGAAAAAAAAGGCTATGAATAGGGAATATTAGGGCACATGCACCTACCGAAAGGTGGAACACTTCTGTATGCAGCCGTGGTAATCGTTTATTTGACGTTAGTTCATTTATCACTTATGGCATTGATGATTCATACAACCTTGCGATGATCAATTATTAAAGCCCCCTGTGTTACTTCGGTTGAGTTGTTTGGTGATTGTCTTATTTATTCTAAAATTATTAATTCTAAAAACTATTGTTTTAAATCTATGGTGCCCTCGATCTCCCTATATCCTACAACTCACGTTGCATTTTCTATTTCACTCCACCCTCTCAATCTCATTCGTGTCACCCCTCTCTCACATTGGTATTCCACTTTCTCCACACTGCAATGCAGCGGTGCATCCTCACCACTCCATTCCACTCCCCCTCTATGTAAATGCGCTTCAGGAAATTCTGTTGTGATTCCAATCAAGAAAAACGGAATCGTTTTCCTTTTCTTCTCCGAGTTTTCCCCGTACTCTTCTTATCATTTTCGCTACCACAGAAGGTACGAATTTTCCTCGTCTTAAAAATAAAAGAGCGCGATCTCAAGCGTTTTTCGCTTGACAGGCGCGTTCTAGGAGGTTGTTTAATTTTTCTATTCAGGCCATAGGAGACTACTCGAAGATAGTTTGGCGTTGCCAGGAGATTCTCGACCTCAAGAGTTTCTAATCAGCGAAGGGTCGGTGAACTATTTAGGCTGTAGTTGGCTGAAATGCTTTTGCGAACTCGGAGTTGTTCTTAAGCGGAGCTGAAATACTTTAAATACTTCGGTGAGTGTTAGGAGATGCTGTATCAAAGGTGTGCCCCGTGGCAAGGTCACGGGTCGATTCACAGAGACCTTAATTAAGTGGCAAATTATATACGTGGGTCGAGGTTGTATGCTAATTACGGAGAGAATGGAATATTTTCGAAGGAACTTTTGAATAAAGTAGAGAACGACGTTGGCGGAGCTGTCGTAGTAACATGGTAATGAGTTCAGTCAAGGTTAAGTTTTCTTTTGCCCGTATGAAGGAGTCGAGAGCTACACCTATGAGTAAAATTATAGTTTAGTGCTGCAACATGAATGTATTCGTGGAATATCTGGCTGCAAAACGGAAAGAGAGCGAGTGTCGCAAATTTCTATTTTTATGACTAAACATGCTATTAAACTTGTCCTCCATGTTTATTACCACTACCTACGCACACCGATTGCGAATTTCAGGGTATAAATATAGGTGTATGAAGCGTGAAAGCAAGAGCTTGCGTTGTTTATCGATTTTACTACATCATTGAGATTAAAATGAAATAACGTTATCAAAATCTCTGGCAGTTAAAAATAATGACGTGCCGTTTCCGAAATTGAAACCCTTTGGGAGGATGGCTAGATGCGGATGAAATATGAAACAATTTCTAAGAAACTTAATTCGGTATCTTCTAAATTCGCAGCTGCTAAATTTCAGTAAGTTTTAATTTCAAAGCCGTGCTAAAGCGTCTCGAACGTTCAAAGCTTCGTAAGAACGGCGATGTAGTGGGATTGCAGGAGTACACTTGGGAATTTCGAAAGGAATAGGGAATGTTGGAAGAAAACAAGGCTTATTTACTGGTATGACATTGAATGTATAGACTAAGCAAAATTAGCAAGTCGGTTTATCGCTACAGCTGCTCGACCTCGATGCAAATGAAAATAGTGTGAATATGGGTCGAAAGTGTATCTTATGATAGCTTACTTTGAAGAAATAAAATGAAGTTCTCTTTTGTCATTGTTTTATCAGCATCACGATGATAACTTACTCTTAAATTGTTTACCTACAATTGAGAAAATCATTGTTAAAACAAAATAATTGCGCGAATGCGCAATAGTTATCTAATTTTGTCGCTCAGTTGAGCAGATATTCTTTACGAAAGTTAATTCAACGAATTTACAATGTTAGGCGTTGTATTTTGAATTGCGTAATATGTTTTGACGCAGTAAGTATTATCTCAACACAGCATCAACATCACCAACAATTAAAGTTTATAAAAGCACGGAAATCCTCGATTTCAACCGCGATTATCTCAGCAGCAGTGCAATCCGCAAACAAATGATGACCAAGCTCATGACGTCAGCGGATTAAATTGAGAAAAAAATCATTACATTTTCCCTGTTTGATGATCAATTCAAAAGAGATTTCTTTCTAAGTTTTTCTAAATTCCTTCCATTTTGCAGAGAATAAATGAATATATATAGATCAGGGGCGTCCAATCTTTTATTCCTAGTAAGCCACACTTTCTTTTGTCAAGATTTTCCGGTTAAAAGATAGTTTACCTCCGTGTATATGAAATAAAAATCAGTAAAATTCAGTAAAATGCAGTACAAACGCGTCTATTGGGTGAAATTTGTATTAGAGAGTCCCATTTCCCTGCTTACCATCGTCGGAATGTGATAAAAAGTACGAGTACTAAAATGATATCAGATTTTAGACAAGAATATGTATAGCTTTTAATAAGTACATTGGCAATAGAATCGAAAGAGGGAAAGAAAGGATATTTTTGTTGAGAAAAACTGATATTTATGGTCACAGATAAGAATTTCTCCAGTGCAGGAAAACATCTACAAAGAGAAAGGGGTGTGAAAAACCAGCGAATGTTGCAGGAAAGAGTTAAGGAATTATGTGTATTCACATGCAGCTTTCACTATTCTTTCAGTTATAAATACGATTATTCGCATAATTCATCGAAGTCGTATGCACAATTTTTTAATAAATTTATCTTTCATCTGAGTGTAATTTTTCAATTCCATGGGTTAATTTTTAATTTTTCCACCTCGGTTTCCCAGTTTTACATTGAAAAAATTGTATGACACTTTCCTAAGAATAAACTACAATGCTGTATGTAAATTACCCTGTTCTGTCTGCCCACAAGATCATGTTGAGACTTTTTCTCTTATGTATTAATTTATCTGTGGCCATAAAATGAATAACATCAATATCGTAATGTGACGAAACGGCTATTAAAAATCTACAAGCCTGAATTCATTTTCTCTCTCTTTACCAAATTAATTTGGTTTCAAGCGTGGATATTCCTCGCGGGAAAATTAACACGGGTATATATATGTAATATAACTTCTTTCGCTCTTTGTGTGCATTTCAACTCGCTTATTTTCATCGATTGAGAGCGTAGATAGGTTTGCATCCCGTAAATATTTAAGCGTACCCATGACAATATAATAATAACATTCTCATTGATAAAATGACTGAGGAAGGTTTAATAATTGACATAGCATTAACTCTTAACTCTAATCCTCAAAGCACTTACTAAAGAAAAATAATCAAGTACTCCGAGTTAGCAATAGAATTAAAAAAACAATGGAAGTTAAAAGATGTAACCATAGTTCCCATAAATATTCACAACAGGGGTAGTACAAAAAAAAAACTGACAGCCAGTTTGTAAAAATTAAACGCTGATATTAACTTACGTATATTCAATTCTGGATATCTGACACTTAATTGGAACATTTTTTAATGAAGACTAATAATTCATGTAATCATTTGGAACTTGACATCAGACCGTTACCGTAACGCTATCACTTTATGGCGAGAACGAAATATAAAATAATAATAATGATGATGAGGATGATGATTATGATGATGATGATGATAACAGTAGTAATATTGACGTCTTTATTGGGCGAATTTTGGCCAAAAGAACCCATTTTTGCAATAAACCTTTTTCAAGTCACGAGCTCAAGCAACCTTCCCTAACCAGGATTTAAAGTCGGTGCTCCGGCGTAGCTATGTCAACACTCTAACCACTACACAATTGAGGACGGCAATACAGCGAAATTTATTCTAAAACCGTAATAAATTAAACTCGTACATGTATGACCGTTTGAAGATTCTTCTGCAAGAATCGATGCCCTCGGGGCACGATAAAAAATGAAAACTATTCGAAACCTTCCATTGTCCCCGGCCGACATCTCCAATAGGCGTTCTTTCCACGTTCACGAGGTCCCCATTTCAATTACGATCGTAGAAAGATGCGACGATCGCAGAAAACAAAAGGCGCTCGCCTTTCCGTTTTTAATGGGCGTGCCCTTGCCGACAACAATCCCCATACCTTTTGGGCGCCGTCATTTGAATAATTTTATCGCCCTTAAACACGTCGTCCTTTTCCTTTCCACACGCCGCCGCGTACGCTCGTGAAGGGAGATCCCCGTGATTGGCGAGTTGATGGCACGACTTTCGGTCACGCTATAGTGACCGCCGGACCTTTTTAAGAATTTCTCCGATCTCTCATCTCTCAAGCTCTTGTTTCCGTGCCGCTCGCGTACATTTTTTCCTTCATCTCCGCCTCCTCCCGCTCCGGAACGTTTCTATTCTTTTTTGTACCTCCCGCATAAAGAGATATTAGTGGGGAATTTTTCTCCGAGGAAGAAAAATGGCCGTGCGAGAAAGGAGCTTGTTGTTAGCACGTTTTTTGGTCTCGGAACGAGATTCTGTTATCACGTCGTTTGTCGGTGCTCGGACGGCGTGAATTCGGGTCTTCTTTACGTGTTTTTTTTGTTGCTGAGCTGAAGAAGGGTGAGAGTCATGAGTACAGCGAAGGCAGGGAGATCCTCTACTTTGAGTGACACTTATTTAGGCGACTCCTATTTGATCGAAATCCCATTTGGGCGAACCTATTTTACCCGCAAGCTATGGATGTTTCTTTAATGCTTTTTAAATTGATAGTAATAAATTAATCATTTTCATATGATTAGAAAATCCTTTTAAATATTAGTTTTAAACGCTTTTACGTGTTAAAATTTTAAGATAATTTCGACATCAATTATCAAAGTTGTCGCTGGAGAACTTTATTGTTTTTAAACACCTAACCCTTCCGTTGATTCACATTGGGGAAGAGAGGTCCAGAGACTAATTCGGCAATTACATGCGTACTTAAGAGAATTTAGGATCTCATTTTTGCTCAGTTCCTTATACGTAGTGGAAACTATTTCATCCTCTCGTGATAACCAATGTTTAATTACACTGTTATGTCGTCAATTTTTTCAAATTGCATAACTCTATGTACGTGTAAGGAACACGTAACTGAGCCATCAACTAAACTAAACTGTGGGTGATACATAGTGTCGGTCAAAGGTGGTGTCGGACAAAGCTAGCAGTATTAAAAATTTTACCCGATTATTAGTCGCTTTTCAATCAGGACATTTGCCTACAAAACTCATATTAAAATAGTTATTTTTTCTACCAATAAAATTAACTTTTTATTAATTAAAAATTAATATGTGAGTTATAATTTTTACCTTTTTAATATGTATGTATTTGTAAGAATTCATTAATTTAGAACATTTTGGACGAGAACGCGTTTCGAGAAAATATAAAAAATTAGCATCATGATGTGTACATATTAAATTTAAAATTTAAATAACTGGCGCAGCCACCGTTCGGACTGTTTGAATATTTTTTTGTTTTGCCTGTTATTTTCAATATTATTACTGTACGCGAGAATATTTTAAATCAAATATGAATTTGTAATCGCGGATATTTTGGTGTTCTATCGTGGGACTGGTGACTCTCAATTGTCCTGTGTGTAGCAAAAAAAAATACTTGTTTAGAGCTAATTGCATTGAAACCCTTTATAGCAATATTCCATAAATTCCTTATTAGATAACACGGAACATTTCGTTATAAGGTAAATCATGCTAAGCGAGGTATTATTTTTTGTGCTGTGTTAATGTAAAATTTATCAGCTAATTTAACTCGAATATTTAGATATATTTTTTATGTATATTTTTTCAACGAAGGTATATTATTTAAAATTTTGTTAGCGTTATTTGTGCGCTTTAGCGGATGTTTTTCCATGAAAGCATTTGCTGAATGAGCATTAGGACTGGTATGAATCTGAACTTCTAGCAGGACCTTGTTACTTTACGGAGAGCGTTCAGTTTGCTGTGTTCGAGGTCTTTCAAAAAATTCCTGAAAAAAAAAGAATTATGCTTGATGACAGTTTTGCTTGGACCAGCAATAAGATCAACATGATCCCCAATCTGGCCTAATTCATATATTATCATTCTTTAATCTACTTTGATTTGCCTGTGAAAATCCCAACGTGGGCGTGCCCCTTAATTCGGAAACTACCACGTTAAAATATTTACCTTAGATTTTTTCGGGAAAAAAAGGGCGTTAGCCTCCTCAATCCTTTCCACGACGTTTCTCTCTATATAAGAATACCTATAAGGAGTTCACCCCGTACCGCATACACACATTTCCACCCCTGCATCGTTCCGCAAGGACTTTCGAAAGGAAGGCACGACTTCGGCGCGGACGTCATTCACGCATCGGGAGCATTTACGCTTTCTTTTCCCCGTTGCGGAGATCAGGGTTTCGATATAAACAAACGACACCGTTCCGAACATAGGAAGCGGGCGGAGGTACAAGGCCGTTCGCATCCTTTGCCAAGGGAGGGAGAAAACCGAATAGCGGAGCGGACCTAAAAGCAGTCTGTGAGGAACCCCGCGAACGTATGTTTGTTATCCAGCTCTCATCGCCCGTTCGTGATGAGGAAGGGACGTGAGCTCTCCTTGCGCTTTAGACGATCGCGGCATGACAGAAAGGGAAGAGGGAACACTTCAACAATGGGGTCGTGGGGGTGGGGCCCCGATTATTCCACGGCGTTCTTGTTGGGCGGGTCGGGTTGGGCTGTGAGGGGGAGTTATTTACGACCTGCGGGAGGCCCACGCTCCTGCTCTCGCGGGATATGTGCAGTAGAGATCGCTGGTTCCGGTGTATGGCCCGGCGGGAGGGTTTAGCGAGTGAGGGGCTTGATAGAATACGGATGCGCCGCTGCTGATGTAGTTTGGTCGTACTCTTGGGGATGACCTCGTGTCGGAAAGGTTGTTATTTTCATGCCCCCTGAGTAGTTTATCGCGCCCCGCTTTCCCTTTCCCTTTGCTATGTTTCTTTAATTAATTTTCGGGGATTTCCTTGTTTTCCCTTTCCGTCGGTAGTTATTCTTCATGAAGTTACTTAACTGGATGCTTTATGGCGCAAATGGAATGAGATAGAGCTGAAGAGATGAAGGTCGCAAGTTTGTATAAGTAACAATGAATTATTCTGTAAATTTATAAGCGTATAATTAAAAAGTGAATTTGAAATTTGCTGCAGAATTTTATCTCGAATATGTAGTCCTCAGGTTTCTATGGCAACCGTGTTGGATTGGAATAATTGCGCAGTAGTATTCTGCCATTCCTTTTTTACTTTTATATTGAGTGCTGAAGTTTATATCGTTTGAACACCGTTAATTTCGTAACTTAAGGAATTTTGCAAATTTCATTATTCGAATATTTAAAAATTCGAAGGATTGAATCAAAAACCCGAAAGATACACTTTTTATTGAGAAAAATGTATTATTAATTCCCAACTGCGATTCATTTATTTGATGAGTTTAGGTTTAGAGGAGGCGACTCTTAAACAAAACGAGAGGTTGGAGGAAGTTGGATTATAAAGTAATCTTCTCTAGATTAAGATTACGCTATTCTTGGATGACACTAATGTTTTATACTTGTAAATATTTTGAATTAATTAAAATGTTTCTGATGATTCTCTCCGGAGATCCTTTGAACTTATTGTATTAGTTGGAGTATTGAATTTAAACTCACTGCTAGTAGAAAATAGAAATCCAATTTTCAAACTCAACTTAATCAGAATTTTTTCCTGGGCTCACTTTAAAGTTATGTTCTTTTGAAATTTGAAAATGTTTTTTCCGTTTTTTTGTTTGGAAATCGGAATCTCATTTTAGGTTTTGGATATACTTTGCTATTATATTTCAGTGCTATTAAATTGAAGGACCTACAAAGCATAAAAATAATCCATTATATATTCCAGAGTGACTACAAGAATCTTTAATATTTCAGTCACCCAATCTCTAATTCTGAATAGACCCCTTTACGCATCGAGCTACTTTTCTCTGAACTTTCCCTGCCCTCTTCCATTTATAGATGAAGATTCCTGCATCCTTTATCCAAAATAAGCCCCAAAACTCACTGCTTTCTTAATTACTTTTCCTTCCACCCCCATAATTCCGCAGAAACGTCTCTGCGGTCCATTTTCTCATTGACTTCGGCTTCCTTGGTCCAACAACTGCGACCCTGTCCTCAAAATTCATCCTTTCTCCGTACCATACCTTCTATTCGCTTTTCCCCCTTTCCGCCGAATGCCTTCTTTCAACCGCTCTCCGTAGCAGCTCATTCCAGACCTCTCGAGAGATCATCCGAGGCGTCTCAGGAAAAGGTCGGAGTCATTTTCCGCAGGGCGTTCTCGAATGTCGCCTTTTCTTTTCTAATTTCAAGTCGCGGAAACATTTCGCATCCTCCGACGGCTTTCATTCTTCTGTTCGAGTCATCCCCGAGGTGGCATCGTGACGCCATCCGGTGGGATTTCGTTCCTTTATCGATAACGAGTTGTTCGCGCTTCTTTCTTCATAGTGCCTTTCCTGCTCTTTCACGAAAACGTTTTTGGTATGAGGAAATAAGAGTACTTATGATGGGAGTGATTCTACAGGGATTCATTTTCTTTCTCCAGATTTTGAGATTCTTTCCAGGAAGTTTGATGTTAATAATGGCTGTTTCTGAAAATCTCCCGATTCCTCGTGCTGGATGTAAAGAATTCAGTCTTATTCAATAGAAAATTCATTTTGAGACTCGATTCGAAAACTCTCCAACTAATTAGTTTCCTGCGTTTGCTTCATTGGAATTTTGTACGGTTCACTTCACTTTGGTAGCTATTCGAAGATAAACTTCTGCGGAGTTTGGAGGGCTTGAACTGAAGACTGCTTTCTATCTCCCTATGCATAAATTTAATAAAAAATTACTTAAAATATACGAAGAATTCTAGAATTCTTTAGAATTGGTTTCGGATTAAGATCAGTGTATGTTGTAACTGAGATTTGATTATAAACATCGTTTTGTATTTGATAACGTCTCTCCACGCACTGAAGAGCGATGATAAATATCGAGAAAATGTTTCATAATTATGAAGCTGAAATTCAATGTTTTTTTTTAGAAATTTATACCTCTGCAGAGGAGTAAAGTTTGCTCAAGATTGCAGGAATTGTTTTTTTTTATCCCTGTTCAAATTATAAATTATTCAAATCGACGCAAAATCACTTTTCTTAAGAGTGCATTACAGAGTAAATTGTTTCGTGTGAATATTTTGCTCTTCTTCTCTGTATATAGTATTATTTCGTTATTTATTTATATATTTGAGTACAAGGTTTTATTAAGCTTAATTTCATCGCTTACTGCATATTATAGAATTTATAAAATTCATCTTCGTATCTGCTAATGCATCCCTGTTTTACACATTGAGAAGGAAAGGGTTTAAAATCGAAGTAAATACACACTGAAGTGAGATATCTGTTCGGGACTTAACTGAGCATCATGGTCTGATACGTTAACAGTTTTTACAGAGTATCGAACTTTCGCTTTATTGCTGTCTATTTACTCTGACTGTGAGATTTAACTGTAAATTCCTTATTACTGCCGAAGCTTCCATTCAGAGTTGCATCATGCTGTGAGCTGCCGAATATGGTATGCGAGCTTCCTTTCGAATCGGTGGGTGACCACTGAGAATGTTTCGTTGTTGAAAGAGAAATGTCGTATGACTCACGTTATCTAGATGCTACCGGTTGAAATTCCTGTTTTTTTTTGAAGGGCTTCAGGTAGCTAAAGTTACAAAATTACTTACGAGCAATGATAGAAGTCTGAGAGGCTGCCCTCATAGCATAATGAAGCCTGTATATTGCTTAAACTTAAAAAAAAACGGGAATTAATTTTCACGTAGAGAGAAATATTTCGAGAATTTCTTCCCTAATTCCACCTCTGAACTAATTTTTTAATTCAGAAATAATAATAATAAAGTCTTTATTTATGCGAATTTTGGTCTATGGAGACCACTCTTACAATTAACCTAGACGATCACAAACGCAAATATCCATGCCCTAACCAGGATTTGAACCTGAGACCTCGGCGTTGCTATGCTAGTACGCTACCACTACGCCACCGAGGCCGGCAATAGAAATAGAGATGTGACATGAAAAATTTCAGAAAAAGTTAATGAGAATATTACAAAATTTGTAATAATTCAGATAGAAATGTGATTAGATTTACATACATACATACATATGATACATGTGAATATGCATATTTACATAGTTTTATACATGTATGCGTACATATGGTTTGCAAATTGCTATTATCCCGCGAGACATCTTAGCCGCCTGCCAATGTTAATCTTATTCGCTTAGAATGGAAAACACTCAGTCTGGGATTTTGTCACGCAAATCACCAACCAAGAATTTCTCGAAAGCGAATGCATGTATCGTGTTTTCCTTAAAAGAGATCCCTGAGTTTGGGCCTTGATCATCTCTGAGTTTCCCAATTTCCACGATGGCGCGCCTGATTAGACTTAGATTCGTCTTTCTCCCGATTATTAATATGTAGTTTTACGACGAAATTTTCCGCTGAATAACCTTTACAGCATCCCCGTCCGCCTCAGCCTCTTCTGGAAACAATCCTTGCTCTTCTCCTTTCTTTCGTTTCCTCTCATTCCCATTATGAAATCTTCTCCCTCGCCCATTCATTTCCCTTCTCTTTCCCTCTCACCCCTCCAACTCCCTGCACCCACGCGCCCTTCGTCCTTGGTTCCACGACCTCTGTGTTTTGTGATAAGGCCTTTCCCCGTACCAAGGACACCAGGTTTCGAGCCCCGGTGCGACGCCTGCAGAGATTAGTCGCTGATTCCGAGGTGCTCCCTCTCCTACGGGAAATGACCATTGGTGTGGGCAAAAGGGGCTGAGGTTTGGTTTGGATTCCTTCCTCCGCAGCATGGGTGTGAATTAAGGGTGGATGTTCCTGCCGTGTTCCGCTCCCCACATTGCCTACTACCACTACCCTTCGCATTTACTGCTCTTACTGTAGGCTTGTTTCATTATAAATGTGGAGGAATTTTTATGGAGGCGCCTGATTTGTCCTGTGCTTTTCAAATTTAATCATTGGAAAGGGCTTAGCATCGACGAATGTTCCGTAATCAATTTTTGGAAATAAAATCTCTTTCATATTAATATTCGCGCAGCCTCCGGGAAGGGATTTTCGAGGCCAGACGTCAAAGAGATTTCGCGAGATTAGAGCGAAAACGGATAAATATTACTGGTCTGTTTCCAGATAGTATTAGGTATACAAATCTGGTAGCCAATTAGGTAGTTCAGTGTTTTCACACCTGCCGTAGGCCATGTATCGGGTACTGTTAATGTAAATGCAGGAATTTGATAGCAGTAGACTCAGAGCAATATCTCTGGAGCTACCCTCGCGAATATTTTTGCTTGTGGATTTCTCTTCGAAAACGTAAGGAAGGAAACTTTAAAATCTAGGTTTCATCAAGAGGTAGGTAGAAGGTAAGAAGCCCGTGAACTTGCTAACTTCGCGCTAGTTTGACCCTATCATGAGTATGCATGCCATATTCGGAACTTTGCTGACAGTATTTGTATTTGAGAATTAGGAAATTTGTAGCGAAAGGTGACACGTTTAGTTTTTAATGGGACAACAAATCTGTTAGCGATGCCCAGTTGCCTCAAGGCAAAGAAATCTGTAGGAGGTGGGAGATTTTTAACTAAAGGCAGAATTCGTGCAAGATATTTAGATTTGGTTTTGGAAGACTGCAGGTACCATTATTCTCCTTGTTACATTCTCCGATTTGATAACGGGAGAAAAATTACCAGCAACAACGAAATGTTCTCAAAATTTGACTTTTTCCATCATGTAAATTGCTATGCAGAATTGAAATGATCATTGAGAAAAGAGCACGGTTGAATTATACAGCAAAAGTATTAAATTTTATGTCTTTTGGAACACCTGATGATGATGGCGATGGTGTATTAGCCGAAAAATCTCAGTTTGGCAAGTCACTCTTGTCTTATGCTCCAACACGTAGACTCAAAGATCCTTTCCCTATGAGAGCACACATTGTTTACAGAATATCAAGCATATTAGACCTCTCCTAGAAGCGTAAAGAGACAAGATAATCGCCATCCCTTTTTTGTTGTGAGTTGTTTGGTTTGACAATGACTCGTCCAGTCATCCTATATCGTCCATATAGAAGGATTTATATGGCACTTCTCAATATTTACAATTAATTAAGAACTTGAATGACATTCGCAGATTAAACTATCCCTAACTTAATGACCAAATCCGTTTGTCAAGACCCCTAGAAGATGCGTTATCGTCCATTCGAACAGCTATAAAACATTCTGAAGAAGACATTTAGCATGTAAAACAACTCTTTGGGCGCCTTCGTATATTTTTCGGCTCCTCCGTGACATTTTATGTCCGCGTTCTTGATCATTACGATGGCTGATAAGAGAATTATATATATACTGAGTTTCCTATAGATAACGCCTTTATATTCTCCGTAAGTCCTATCGGTTCTCTGAATTTTATTGATTGAGAAACGCATTGTTTGTTTTTCTGATATCCGATTGGTGTCATCTTGACAATGAATTAGTATAGAGACGAAATATAGGGAGGCTGTGCCCGATTTTTGTTTTTCCATTTTTTCAGTACGCCGTGGCATTTAGGCCTTAATAACCGCTGAGATAAGAATGTTTACTCAGAATGTCATTGAACCGCGCTCCTTATTTCTCTCTCCAAGATCTGCTTCTCCGAATTAAAGCAGATAAAATTATTTTTGAATCCTCCGTCACGAAAGATTAACGGTTAGCTCTTTGATTTGCTCCATTCTCCATGATCAGTTCACATCGCGCTTGAATTTATCCCATGCCTTCTTAAACTTAAAGAATTTTACCGTCTTAGGCTCTTAAGTCGATTCTCCTAGGAGATGCTGACAATTTTTCCTGTGAACATTCACCGAAAAAAGACATTGCTGCATATGTTTACAGTAATATATAATTACGAAAGGGTTAGTTTCGATTATTTTCGTAGTCATATGTAATCGCTGTATACTAGGATGTGTTGTCAGTTTAATTTTAACTTGTTAATGACTATTAACTTATTACCTATTAACCCTTAACTAACTAACTAACCCTTAACATATTAATGGCACCTTACGTAATTAAAACCTTATAAAGCTGACGTCATTTCTCAATGGAATAGCTCGCTAGTCCAGCAACAGTCATTGTTATTCTTATCGTTTATACTCCGCTACTGTTTGACTTAGCCTCAGTTGGCAGTATCTTAGTTGAACACAAAGAATGACATCAGATGTATTTAATATGTTATGTCAAACATATATTACTACATATATTATTGCATAAATTATACCGTGCTTTACAACATACATAATCACGTACACTAAACCATAACAACCATGATTACGTACGTTTTCAACGTTCATGCCTAATACATTACGTTATACATAACGGAATACATTGCGCGACAAATTAAATTAAAAATGACATCACACACTTTATTATGCATTCCGTTATATGCTATATATATATGTTATATACTATATCACGTTGTTATATCACTGAAAATTTTCGTTTCTCATGCTCGTTAATTTTCCGCAATATGCACATTGAGGTAGTTACGAAGCCGTATGCAATACATATTTATTTCGATTTTGATAGTACATCGTCCAAATTAATTTTTTCAACAGATTTCTTTCGAATTTTATTCGCATATATCTTTCTTTTCATTGACTATAAATCCCTTGATGGTTGTTAAATGACTTGATATTTTATCAACGAAATTGTGTCCTAAATTCCACTCAAACACGATATGTACGGTGTATTTTTAGTTTTAATGAATTACATCTTTGCGGATATATATGAGAAGAATTTCTTGTGGGTACAATAAAGCACTTCCAATTATTCCTATAATCACTCGTTCTGAGAACTTCTCCAGCATCTCACGTTCTCGCAGCAGCTTTAATCATGTATAGGTGGCCTTATTACCCACAATTCTCCCCTTTACGTGCCTTTCTTGCCGTCTGCGAGGGCGATTTTTATATAGGGGGCGATGTCGAATCCTAGACCCATAAGGTTCTCTCATTCTCACACTCCAACTCTTCTTTTTTTCGCCGGTTCGTGTCCGTGACCAATACTTATTGTTTATCCTTTGCTGGGTACGTGAGAGAATGCGACTGTTCCCCGGGCAACTCCCTCCCATTTCACTCCTCTCTCTCTTCCGCACCTCTTATTTATCTCTTTCTCTCTCCACCCACTCTTGCAACGCGTCCTTCCCTTTGCGCCCACGACAACAAGGCGCTTTTACTCTGTTGTCTCGCGTTCCCATACTCCTTCCCACGACCTTCCCGCGCTCACGCTTGCGACCTCAACCCATAAAAACCTCCTCCAGGAGTCATCCACTCCTCCCTCGCCGCCGCCACCCTCTCATGACATCCCTCGCCTTCGCTCCCTGCTAGACGTCCGAGACGATTTCGCAGCCGAGGAGAGAGTTGGGTAGGATACGAAGGTGCGTGTAGGATTAGGGAAAATTAATTTAATTCCATCGAAAGGGTAGTTTTCTCGTCTCCCTGTCTTTTGAGCGCGCGTGAGTCAGGTGCTTTATGAAAGGGTTGAATCGTGGAGGCTTTCACATAGTGGTATTCCAACGGAATTGAAAAGAAAGTGGTTTTATTCGAGTGTAGAGACTTTTTTACTCTTCTTTTCAATCCAAAGAATTGCTATTTGAATTGGTAATAATTGTTGATGAAAATACAGGAAAGTGACTGAAATGGATGCAGAGAAAAGGAGCGTAGGGACGTTTAGAAAAAAAGTGCGTAAAAATAATCTTGTTGGATCAAGTTAACTAACTACATACTAATTACTACATAAATAAGTTACGTCTTTATTTGAGTGAAATTGAAAATGTAAAGTCTCCTCTTCCGTTTAATCCATCGTCAGTGTAACGTAGATATAATTAATTAACAAAATAATGATAGCATAAATAATAAAAAGTAATTAAATTAATCGGAATAGAATAAATATCTATGAATAAATACCTGAGTGAAGCTTAGGAAAAAGTATCCACAGCATAAAAACGCCCATAAAGAAGGGGGTAAATCTGCACATTAAATGATATGCAAAAATTGTTAAAGTCATCGTTATACTATGATGTGTATGATTTTGATCAATATTTTGTATGAATAAGTATTACCTGGAAATCGGAATCTCGTTTTAGGTTTTGGATATACTTTGCTATTATATTTCAGTGATATTAAATTGAAGGACCTACAAGGCATAAAAATAATCCATTATATATTCCAGAGTGACTACAAGAATCTTTAATATTTCAGTCACCCAATCTCTAATTCTGAATAGACCCCTTTACGCATCGAGCTACTTTTCTCTGAACTTTCCCTGCCCTCTTCCATTTATAGATGAAGATTCCTGCATCCTTTATCCAAAATAAGCCCCAAAACTCACTGCTTTCTTAATTACTTTTCCTTCCACCCCCATAATTCCGCAGAAACGTCTCTGCGGTCCATTTTCTCATTGACTTCGGCTTCCTTGGTCCAACAACTGCGACCCTGTCCTCAAAATTCATCCTTTCTCCGTACCATACCTTCTATTCGCTTTTCCCCCTTTCCGCCGAATGCCTTCTTTCAACCGCTCTCCGTAGCAGCTCATTCCAGACCTCTCGAGAGATCATCCGAGGCGTCTCAGGAAAAGGTCGGAGTCATTTTCCGCAGGGCGTTCTCGAATGTCGCCTTTTCTTTTCTAATTTCAAGTCGCGGAAACATTTCGCATCCTCCGACGGCTTTCATTCTTCTGTTCGAGTCATCCCCGAGGTGGCATCGTGACGCCATCCGGTGGGATTTCGTTCCTTTATCGATAACGAGTTGTTCGCGCTTCTTTCTTCATAGTGCCTTTCCTGCTCTTTCACGAAAACGTTTTTGGTATGAGGAAATAAGAGTACTTATGATGGGAGTGATTCTACAGGGATTCATTTTCTTTCTCCAGATTTTGAGATTCTTTCCAGGAAGTTTGATGTTAATAATGGCTGTTTCTGAAAATCTCCCGATTCCTCGTGCTGGATGTAAAGAATTCAGTCTTATTCAATAGAAAATTCATTTTGAGACTCGATTCGAAAACTCTCCAACTAATTAGTTTCCTGCGTTTGCTTCATTGGAATTTTGTACGGTTCACTTCACTTTGGTAGCTATTCGAAGATAAACTTCTGCGGAGTTTNCTAAATCAGTGCTCTAATTAATGCACACCCTCGTGGGATTTACTTGATTTTTTAATCATGTCTAAATTATACTTAATTAAATTAGGAATCATAATTTCGAATATAATTCATTAATATTGTCGCCTCGTGACGGAACGATTTAAAAATGTAACATGATCGATCAGTATATTCTAGGACGTAGTCAGTCGCGCTCTACATTTTTTATCTATCAAATTCTTTGCTGTAAACAGGGTGCAAATGTTATCAAGAATTGTTTTTCTTATTTTACTTTGTCAAATTTGGTTTAGTTACCTGGGTAGATATGATTGCTAATGAAGTTGCAAGTAAGAGGTTGAATGTTTATCGGTTTCTTTCGATTGGTTACGTAAAATCTGAGTTTATTTCTTATCTCATCAAAGTATCTCAACCGCACAATGCGTAAGACGTCAAGGATAGCTATCATTTATTGAATACTTCCACATTTGTGGAACAAATAATGCAACGTTTATGTGTATTCTCTCGTCTCTTTGATTTCCACAGAAATGTAATAAAAGAGTCGAAGCACATCTCCGTTTTGCTGTGGTTTCGAACGAGAGTCATATATCTAAAAATAATTTTATATACCGTATATGTTGAGATCAGCGAAAGAAAAGGTGACTTTCGTAAAACTTACGTAAAGGTTAACTGGTAATTAATACTGCCTTATTGCGTTAGTCTGACCTTGTTAATTGGACGCTAACCCTTTAGCAGAAATCGATAGCTAATCAGGTTAAATTTTCGGATCTATCGAAGTTTCTGTGTTAAAGATTTTTTTGGAAATGCCAGTTCTGTTTATTATCTTCTTTAGATTGCTCTCAACCCAATGATCAATCAGTCCATTTACTTCTATGAAATAAATGCCTAAAAACGTTGTATCTAAGAAGGCTCTTACCTATTTTTCGTCATGAACTTCGTATATGGATTATTGGGTATTTGCTTTTATTCGCATATAAAGAAGTGCCCACACGCACACACAAATTTGTATAATCGAAAGGGACTCTAATGCTTTCTTGAAATTAAATGAAAGAAAATACTGTCACGATATTCGACGAAAAAGTTTCATCTTTGTATGCCTAGGCGATTAGTTGGGAGCTTCGGTTGGTCGTTCACGTAACCAATACAACGTGTATGATTCAAAAGCGACTCTGAAATTTCTTGGAATCTTGACCGACATATTTTTCACCTTTGTCATTGCTTTCGTCATAAACAGTATTCGTTTGTTATGGTTAAACAAATAGCTGTTCTACTAATTGTGCGTGGCGAAGTGTTCCCAAAGCCTTCTGCGGAAAAACCCTTGTTTGAACTGCTGAGGCATCTCTTTCGTCTTCTTTGTAAGCCTCCTCAGGTCCAAGTCGTAATATCTCTTTTGTTACTGTGAGCGTGCACTCGCGGAGCACATGTACTCAGTTTCATCAAAAACGTAATCTTCGGTGTCGGAAAGTAAATTATTTTACCGGAGATAAATTAGGAGATAAAGTGACAGCTGGAAGAGTAGAACCATTGTATCAGAAATCAGTCGTAATTTCACAAAATACAACAATAAATAACGTCTTCCATTGAATTAAAGATAAGGAAATTAATCATCTGAAATCTTATCCGGACCATTTTCTGTACGTTTTTGTGTAAGAATTCATTGGCCTGCATCATCCATCCTCCTTCCTACATCAAATCTTTAATTAAATCAATTCTTTATCCTATCTGATTCATCATCATTATATTTTACTCCTCCCACGGGTGTTATTTTACGCGTTAGTGACATGCATTTACTATGTACAACTTGCTAGTCTTTCAGAAAATCTGATATTTAGATGATTCGGTAAAATCTCGCAAATACGTACGAAGGAATTTTATTTTGGGAGACGTCGAGACCCAAGATTCTAATCTTACGTTCAACCTCTCGCAATATATTTTCTTCTAGAATAATACATAAAATAACGTTAGACATAAAAGACAGTGACATGAAAATTGAGAAAGTAAGGTGAAGAATCGGTCAGTTGGAATGAAAATTTTGCAATATTTTAAAATACAATGGGAATTCCCCATGACTCTACGAGAATGTTAATCCTTTTAGGGATTTGTATTTTCAAATCTTATGTCATCCAAAGTAGCGGACATGTTGTTTTGTATACTATGAAGGTAGTCAGCTCATTCCCTAGCCTTTTCAAGCGATGTTTTTCGTTTTGATTACTACCTATTGAGAATGGTATTCCCACCGCCGGATAATTTTTAGTATGATGTAGTTTACGTATCTTTTCTATTTTCTCATACCGTTACTCAAGTCAAACCAACTCTATGGAGAATATCACACTCAATTTCAAATGGGTAAGTCTTGATTGGAATACGATCTAAGGAGAAAATAGTGAAATATCTGTGACAGCCATTTGTTCTCCTCTTAGATGTTCAACAGTTAATACTTCTTGAAAATGGCTTCTGATGGTAGACTTTAAATGCCTCTCCACTGTACAACCTTAGTCGGAAACGTGTGTCGTATTTAGGGAACGATACCGGTGGGTCTTTTTACAACGGAAACCTCACCTCGGTAGCTACGTAGTTGCTCACCAGGGCGTCATGTTTGAAGGTATGCCGCGGCATATAAATCAGTAATATATCAAAGCTATTCTTATCCAAGAAAAGTTTGTGCAGTTCAGTTTGCACAGTTTTTCACCCGCACCGAATCCGTCTTTATATTGCCTTCCATTTAAGGAAACGGCCGGAAGGAACTCGGGGGCACGCACCGATGCCGTGTTTGAATAATAAATTGTCATCCTTTCGGCCTCTTCCAGGACTCCTATTCAAAAACCCCCTCGAAGATTTTTTAAACTTAAGGTTACATCAAATAAAGGTGGAACAGTTTTATCCTCCGCGGTGAAGTCATTTGGTTAAGCGTTGACGCATTAATACAGCCGTGACCGTCGACGCCCCTGAGACCATCGGTCTTGCTCAAAAAGCGTGTGCGTATGTGTGCTCGCGTGCGCGTGTGGGCACGTGAATAAAAATTATGACGAGCAGAACGAGACGGGAAGGATCGAAGGGAGGGGAGGGCGAATTAATGGGAGGAACTGAAGACGTTTAAAAAGGAGTGGAAGCAAGGAGGGCACAGACAGACAAACGAATGTATTCGAGCAGGAGTAAGACATAATGTTTCCGCCCACCTCTTAAAACCTCTTCGTTCCGAGTTTTTTAAGTGGCGTACACATAAAGACACGAAGGCAAATAAATCTGCATATATATCAGGCGGAATAATGAAACATTTTGCGATTCTGGAATGAAAATTACGACAATCCTGCGACCATAGAAACGGTCGTTTACGAGTGTAGGTGACGCGGTAATGTTTCCCATCGTCTCAAAGAGATTTACGAGTATTATGAATGGACGAGGAATGATTTATTACGTCGGAAGTGATGATGGATTTCATGAATTAACAATCGGTCGTATGTTCAATTGTATCTAATGGCGTAATCGATAATGATACTTGAATTACTGGTGATGAGAATAGTAATAAATCTTCTTTATTCGGACGATATTGAGATTTGTCTCCCTGATCTGACTCATCTTCAAAAGTTGGAAGTAGTAGTAGATATAAGTATAAAAAAGGGAAGAGTTCACGTACGTACAGTAGCGTATGGACATTATGATAAAGGAAAAATTCATTTCTACGATTGAATATGGTTATGAGATCGTTAATGTTTTTTATTACAAACGCTGAGATTTCATTGAAATTCTTCCTGGGGAATGGGTCCTAGGATTTTTTTCTTACGTTTTTAAAGTGGTACCAGGATTTTCACAATAGTCCAATAGGTAGCACAGTGATCGTCTTCAGCAACAGATGCAACAATGCTTGATGCTCTTCAGCAACAGATGACGAGGAATAAATTAGCAATATGGTACTATTAGACTAATGGCCTAATTAGCATAGTAGGTAAATGTGGTCGATACATTAAGGTTAGATAAGATAAACATTTGGTTAATATAGACATATATGCGGTTCACATACTGAAGATTCACCAAATGGACATTCCGTTGGTTACATTACTTCGCAGGCCAGCCTGCGTTAATTTAAACGGAATTCTCTTAAAAATCATTTGATCTTCGGGAATCAAGCTTCATCTCCGTTACCATTCTTCTCTCGTTTGAGGGTAGATAAAATGTATGTTTAGTTTCGTTTCCATGTCTGAGGTACTATGAAGACTAATGAGCTATGAGTGGTACTGAATAATGGTATCCCTACGGGGGCTCACGTGCGAAATGATCTTAGCTATCGCAGCGTCTTTTTTAAGACGCTCTTTTTCTTTTTTAACTATTACTAATGTCATGCTTCAAGACCTCTTAGTATTGAATGCTATGTATAGAGGGAAGAAAAATTTTCTCATTAATAATTTTTTGGCTCAGAGAGGAAATCAAGGGCAAACTACCTCACTCCTCATCTTGCCTAATACGTCTCATGCCCTTTCCGTGGATTTTTAGTACATAACGGTTGAGATAATGAGGTTCAAACCGACTCACGTGCTGAATACTGTTCGGACGGAGTTAACATTCAATAATTCAAATCTCCATAGATACCTGCCTCACGACAAGTTGAGCTTATATCAAGTTTAAGCAACGTGCCCATTAATATTGAGCAATGGAACGAATCAGATGAGCGCCAAAAAATCGAATTAAAGAGAAATTGTGCGGCATATGTCGGAATGCATATGTATGGGCTCATAATCAAAACGGGTGATGGAGATGAGGACCGTTGAGGTGGAAGGAGCGGAAAGGGTTGGAAGTTCCTGGATCACTTCCTGCATGCAGCTGGTCTTAAAAGGAAAAAGGGCGGGTGGTATGGCTATATGCATTCCTCTTCCCTCCTCCTTCCACGTCCTTTTTCTTATAAAGACTCGTCGTCGGTACATCCTTCGAGCTACATAACTCAGATGCAGGAGGGCGGATGAATTTGGATCCCGTCCGCTTTTTAAGGAGATGATTTACAGGATTGTCCGTTCGTTTAAGGAGAGGAAATCCCTGAATATTTTATCCATGGTGATGTATTTCACCATGTCTAAATTTGGGGGATTTCATTAGTCGTCTTTTCTTTTAAGGAATCGGTTCATAGACCCCATGTTTTCGTGCGTAATTTTTGTTTCCGATAGGAAAAACCGAAGGAAAATTGTTTCGATGCTCATCTGTCCTAGGTAGATTAGTTTCTTCTGAAGAGCTTTTGATAGCCAATGCTGGGTTTCAGATTCAAACCTGCTTCCGGACTGGTTACTGTGTAGTTGCATATTTCCAAGGAAAAATATTTTCATTCCAAAGTTCGGAGATGACTATTAGGATTGTTATTATTAAAAGTACTTCGACAGCTGAGGTAGTTTCGCACATGTGGGCTTCCATCGGGAATCGAACCAGAGACCGCTTTCACCAAAGCCAAACGCGCTGCCCCCTTGGCTAACCGATTACCTCACATAATTATGTAATTTTGATTCATCTTAGCAAACAATCTGAACGAATATATATATATATATATATATATAGAAAACAGTACTACATAGATTATATCAATAGCAAGTCTATAGAAATTTTACTCTGATAGCATCAATTATATCTTTTTTATTAACGCCATTAAATTGTTAGTTAGGCTTTTGCGTTAGTCAGGCCTCCTTTGGAGTATGCATGTAGTGTGTGGGATCCTGCCCAAAAATGTTGTATTGGAGAATTAGAATAAGTACAGCGAAAGGACATATGTTTCGTAAAATAATCGTTACGACAAATCTATGAGCGTTTCTGAAATGCTTCAGGACGCAGAATACAATACAATACAAACGTCTTTTTTTATTGGGTGAAATTGGGACTAGAGAGTCCCATCTTCCATTTAACCCTTGTCAACATAATGTACAAACACGAATATATAAAATTATAAACTACATATTTTAAGAATCTCAGTGGAAATCGAAATAAAGGAAGGAAAGATAGAATGGTTTTGTGGAGGGGGAAAAAATACAGATTTTTTTATCGCAGAAAAAATATTGCCACTGCAGGAAAACACCCACAAAGAGAAGGGGGTGTGAAAAACCTGCGAAAGATGAAGGAGTGAGTGAAAGAAAGAGATAGATTACATAAAGCGTATTAAAAAATTCAATCGTTATAAGCGTATGCAACATATATCAGAACATAGTTATTCCTTGTCGGTTAAAATTGAATATGAAAAAGATTTAAATGTAGTGCATAATATGAACTAGCATAGTACAAGTAAATAAATATAAAATTANAAAACGCTCGATGCAAAGTTTTTACGCGCTAAAACGGTATATAGCACTCCCTGGACATTTATTTATTAATATCTGCATTGCAATTTGGCCATTTGGTCCGGTGACAAAGGTGGAGGGAAGTATAACATGATAATTTGAAAACTGCATGGCATTCGCCCAATACTTAATTTCCCAAGAAGGTCGTCATTTTTTAACAATAAATTATCATGAGATACATTATTATGGACAGAGAAGGTACAAACAAAGCACGGAATCTCTAGAAGCTGGAAGATTTATACAAAGGCTTTATGCAGTTAATAAGTGTAGAGAAAATACATTTTTAGATTTAGCTGATATTATGCGTCCTTCCTGTTACTTAAGTCATTCTGATGCCGAGAGAAAAATCAATGAAATATAAGCAAGTCGTTTCAAAATTTGTGTATTTTTTTGCGAACGATACGGTACAGCAATTGATTAGGGGAGTAGAGTCATGGCACATGCACCCCCTGCCATACGCAGAAAGGCGGCTTGCAGGGTACGTATGTAGATATTGTCAGGTTGGAGTCGATAAATTTTATTCGGCTCCGACTGCGGCTCCATACTAAGCCGATTCCGACTCATTAGTCCAGCCTCAGCTTCGGAAGTATGGCCACCCTGTAACAACAGTCGTTCTCAAAGTCGACTTCATCTTTTTCGACTCATATTTCAGTTTATTACTTCAATCATTGCCGTGAAACGCTGCTCTTGCTGCAACGTGACCATTTTAATCGTTGGCTATTTTTCTCCCCACTCAAATACATTCAATGAGGCTTCCATTACTAATTACGTGGGGTGACATCAGTTTCAGCAACCATCTGCTATTCACCATTTCAACGATTTTAAGTGCAGAGTTGATTTAATTAACAAATTGGAATCAATATTTCGGCTGCTAAATTTACTTAAATGCAATTAAAAAAATAACAATCGATTTCTTATAAGAGATACTGTTTGCCGACCCTTGCTTTAGCATAATTAAATCGAAACGTTTTATTAAGTAAATAACTTCCTAAGCAAATTATAAAGCGTTGACTGTCTTACTTCCGAAGATTTTTTATGACATGAAGAATGTGATAGCATAGGTCATCTAACTGAGTGCGGAGATGACCTTTTTATCGAAGCACATTAAAATCTTCATTAAATCACCATAACTTAATTGATGTAATGGTACATCTTAATTGCATCAGTAGTTTTGATAATAAGCTGCAGTCGCTTGTTAGAAAGCGGTCCCGGGTTCGATTCCCAGTGGGGGTCTACGTGCGAAATGACCTCAGCTGTCGAAGCAATTTTAACAACATTACTATTACTTCAGTTGCTTGTCTCTAGTTTCCATGTACATTCATAGTTCCTCATTCTTCGCAGGCCTAAAACGATATGGCTTTTCTTTTAATGTACCTATTTCATTTCCTGAGACCTCCAATTTAGTTTTATTTAGTTTTATTCGACTCGTAACCTAATTTAAATAGGTTATCCATTGAGTTTGAAGATTGAGGATAATATGAATGGAAGAAAATTTTATCAGAATCTTTTCGTTGGATTTTAAGTCGTTGAGTGATGGGTTTAATTTTCTGAGAACTCGAAAAAAAATTTTCGTTTTTATCTAAAAAATATCCAGTGTCCCTTAAAAAATATGCATACCTCTAAAGGCTTTGAACTTCATTCTTTCCTCCAGATACTACCAATAACTATCTGGAAAGGAAGTGAGGATTATTATGATTTTTGTTTTATTTTACCCACTCATTAAGAATTTAGATTACTAATAATGTTGTATATTGATTTGGATGCAGAAAACGTCAGCATCCTTGCTTGTACTAAAGTAGTATCTAGCAACACAGTGGAATTGAGGGTAAACAATTCGCAATGTTTATCAACTCAAGGCTTTCAGTTGCACTTTCCCCTTTCAGATCTGTCTATTCGCTTATCATATGTTGACCTACGTTGATTTTTATCTCGTTACCCGAATAATCTCGTCGGGACACGAGATTAATTACCTCAACGCTCGTCGCATAAAATCTACATTGACTCTCGTAGTACGAGATAAAAGCAAAGGGCACCCGCGCTCATTTGATTCGAACTATTATTTTTAGTCTCATGTCCGATTAATTCTGTTGACGTAATCACAGGGAGGAGCGAAATGCTTATGCAACTATTACGATTGAAGTATCTGTTGTTTATATTACGAAGAGATAACGTCCGGCTTGATATTAGCGGCGGCAGTATAGCTCCATTGGGGGAACTGTTGTTTTACTGTGGCGATATATTTTTTAATTGCCCTTTGTCGATTGCAAAGGAATTTCGACACCGATACGCGCTCTAGGCTGGTTTATATTTTCAACTTTAAAGGGGATAATTTTCGTTGAAGAGTGTATCGATGTGGGGTGTCCGCTATCTTTGTAATTTTAATGCGCACAGTAGCGTTTTAATTGTATCGCCGTCGAAATTTTCCGTTTTCATTGAGGTTTTACACATATCCGCATTAATTTAAGTGGTTTTAATTGTCGTTAATGGAAGTGGCATTGAATTTTATTTTCCTTTGGCAATTTTTTTATATTTAAGATAGTTCCTTACCTAAGATGCAGCCCGTGTTATTTTGAAGAAATTTAAATCATAAAGAAATTAAAATGATAAAAATTTAACTCACGACTTAAAAAAGGTTTGTTAACAATATTTCTTTATTTAACAAAACCTGCTCTAGGTGGAAAATGTAATTAAAATTTCATTATCCCATAGAATTGGATTTGTAAAACTCGCCTTTGTAGAAAATCCGATATTGAGTATTAAATATTAAGGTTTAAAATTAAAGGAATAAAATCTGGAATCTGTTTTCTATTATGCTTTTAAACTAGCGTCTTCCGCAAGAAGCGTCGGCTAAGTAATTGTTCTTCCACGATAAGCTCAAGGTATGGCAATGGTTATCTGCCGACCTAGTTAAATTTGAAAATTTTTTATTCGATAAACGAGAACGAGCCTTAACTCTAAGGTTTGGTTGTTAAGCAAACTTTTTCGATCAACGTTCCTCCCATATCTTTTAGTGAAACTTTGCATCGCCTGTTTTTATTTTTCAAGGAGTTAAATTTTCATTCTACGTATCGTTTAAGCTTTAGAAAAGGTTTAAAGAAGCTTGTTGGATATTTTAATCTCAGAGTGAGATATTTATGAGATAGGTTATCCTCAAAAGACATGAAGCATTAATTATTACTTAGCTTTATGCATTTTAAAGGAATTGTAAAGGTATATTATACAATAGTATCATCTACTAAATTTTTTTGTCTTATACCATGTGTTTGAAGAAAGTTGTCGCCAAATGTAACCAATTGGAATTTTAATTTATATTTAGTCTATCAAAAACTTCTTCCTACAGATTTAGTTCTTTCCAAGATTCTGTCTAATTAGCATTGCCTTTTGAGTGTTTCGAACTTATCTACGTATTGGTCCAAATCTTTGGATGAAACCTTCTTGGTGTTTGAAAACTTCGTGATTTACAGTAGCATAATTCAGAATTTATCCAGTCTTATCAAAAGTACCGGTCTTATCATAATAAGCCAAATAAACAATAATTATAATATAAAATAGCATTTCCGATAAAAACATTCGAGTGGGAATTTTTATGATTCTTTGTTACTCATTATGATAACAAACTACTCGTTGATATCTAGTCACTTTTATTCGTGTCTGAAAGCAGAATCACACCACCTTATCATCAACAGATATACTAGATAAATGTTATACGGTTAATCGATTAGGTAACACGTAGATATATCATGTTCGGGATACCTTCGGTGCAAGTTTTCCTAACAGAAGTTATAACAGAATTTTTTTATTGATCATTACTTGGTAATTTAATATTTGCAACGATCAAAGAAAAAATGCATAGAAAAAATAAAGACATTCGATGATAGAATTCAAGTTTGATAGATAAAGAAAGGCATACTTGTCTTTATCACGAATGAATTCAAAAGATATCTTATGAAAAATTTTACCAGAAAAACTCATAATCCTCAATATTTTCGTAATTAACTGAATACTGCTGTTTACGGTCAAATATCAGTTCAAAAAAATAACTATTTGGCTCGGATTCATTTGTACCAGGGGTTATAAGAGGGTCACAAGTGAACCCTTAGGGATCAATCACGATGTGCAGAAGGTGTACGTAATGTTTTATCTCCGATTCGCGGTCGATGGACAGTGACAAATCTTTAGATTATATTGCCTTTTGGGTTGGCTAAAAGAATATATTAGCATGCCTTTTGTGTATGTTTGATTTAAAATTTAGCACACTCTTGCATTTCAAACTTTAAAACCAGTTCTAAATCTAAACAGTGTTTCTACTAATTATTTGTCAGTAGTATAAGAAGAAAAAGTGTCGGTGTAATTAGACTAACGATCTAGCTCATATGAGGTTATGTTGACGAGGGTATATGGCGGTCAAATGAGCTCTAAGGGAGTCGCTGGGTACTTGAATTTGAGAACCGCTGATCTATGCAGTAAAAAACCCGCTCGTAATGCTGGGTGTTCCATGCAACCGTTTTATGCGTGGAAAGATCACGTACGATGGTTTCCACGTCTCATGAAAACGAGCGTCTTGGGCCCCCAAAAGCTCGGCGCCCGAGGCGAAATCCCAGCACCCTCATGTATCAGGTCGGCTCTGCCGGTACCGAAGAAAAAAAAGAAACCCATTCCATTACACTCTGTACATGTTGAATCTGAAGTGACGTTAGCCCAAATGCTGGCAATATTCCTTATACCATCTGGTAGAGAGGTACATGCACCTTTGATACGGTCATTCCAGTCGAATCTTTCCAGTGGCTCCATTTATGCTAACAGAGCTCTTCGTCAAACACTTCCTCCGGACAAGGCCTTCCTTCAGTAGCTCTCTTCTCATATCTCTCCTTCACTTCGGGAGCAATACATATTTCTCCTCCAACGTCTTCTCCCCTTTCTCGGCTTGGCGCACTCACCTGCTGTTGCCCCTTTGTCCGTGGAGAGAGAATGAATGAATGGGGTTGAACAAGGAGCCAAAGAGGGGTAAGGGAAAGCATGGGGGAATTGGTAGGGTGGAATCGCGGCTCACTCAGGCGCGTGTTATAAGCAATCGTCGCTCACCGAATGTCGCGCTATGTATATTCATTACTCAGCGATATATTTATTATTTTTTCGAATCTGGTATCCGTAGTGAATTGAGCTATCGGTTTATCAAATATCGCTCAATAGTGCGCAAATGGATTGAATAAAATTAGTGGATACTTGCATACAATCTTAGTAGCCTTATTTTATGGTTATGTTGGTTATTTATCGTATGAGATGATAAAAATCAGTCTGTTCTGGAATGACTCAATTTGGATAGGATTTTGGGTAATGTATCCGGGAAATATGGTTTATTGTTAAATGCGTTGTGTAACCGAGCGACAGAACCTGATCGAGCGTAGCTAAAAATGTTTCAATGGTTGATTAATGGGTATAAATAAATTTATTTCGATCTTTAAATTCTGTTCCAGTCATTGTCGCAAAATGTTTCTTTTAGTTGGTATCGCGGTAATTTTTTTCTAGAGTGTTTTCAGTGAAAGACATTAAAAGACTCAAAAATGAAAACTTCTTTTATCTTATGCGATTTCAAGAAAGATTGCGTATGTTGCGAAGTTTGATCAAATAATAGAATTTGCATTTTTCAACCTTCAGTATCTATAGGAGAAATTTGTGCTAGAGGGAAACCAAACTCAATTAACTCATGTGCACCTATACTTGTAGAACTAATAGATAAGGTACGCTAGGATATTATAAAAATCATGGGAGAAATAGTGTAATTAACAATTCGCTAACTTCGCTCCCAGGGAAACCTAATTTTTTCTTCCATTCTCCTCAAAATTATATCGTAGTGAAAGAAATGAAAATTCCTAATGATTAGATGATGAATCGCGAGAGTCGAAACCGGTCGTACGTGAAATTCCTGTGGAAACTACATAGTATTTTTGTTTCTTTCTTTATGGCGTTCCACCAAGCTAAGCTAGATCACATTGATTAAATTATATCGTAGTTTCCCAGCTGTTAAACATGGTGTAACCTCAGTTAACATCACTCGATTATCAATCTCCTTTTAAAATAAAATTTTACATGAGTCCAGTACGCGTAAGCTATAGTAAATTGTTCTTAATGGCGATGGCACTAATATTTTGGCGATCCTGCATGAGATGACTGAAGTAAGAATCAATGCTAAGAATTATTTTTCTGTCCATTTCGTATGATAACATTTATGGCTCTAACATAAAGTATTTAGAATAGAAACAGAAACTGAATCATAATTTGGTTGTGAGAAAAATTTTTCCTTTTCATAACACTTAGGTTACAGCTGCGAACGGACAGTTGTGTACAATCTTTAAAAATCGAGCGCTATTCCTTAATTAGAAGGGATGCATCACAGTTACAACTGCCCAAGGATATGGAATCATCTAGGAACCGTGTAGTGCGGTTGAACCAACATCGCAGATAATTGTCTCTCAGTTAACCATACATTCCCTTCTCTTGAAAGCAGGAGGTCAGCAAAGGTGGTGTTTACAGAAGTAAGCTAGAGAACAGCGAGCTCTCACGCGTTCTCCTTAGAAAGGAACCACCCTCAGCGATCTGCATAGTTTGGGAGTGGGTCCTACCCATTCTCCTTCCCTCCAAGCTTTTAAAAGAGGCCGCTAAAGACGTAAAAACAATTGAGCGCAGCATGCCCGTCGCGTGGCGCGTGCGCGGGAAATCTCCCGCAGCGCCTGTGATAGTATTATTATAGCCTTATTATTTGAAAGGGTTCGCGTGAAATGGGGATGAACTGCGAACCAGAAAAAGGCTATAATTCTCTCACGCTCACCATTCGATAATCGCGAGTGAAAGATGACGTGGGAACTTCAGTCTCCCCTAATTTAGCAACGAGTCCTTTCCTTATTTAATCAGACTTCATTTGTTTTTCTGGCGGGAGGTTGCCACGCGTCGGAGGTAAGTCCAAGTTAGGAATCGTACGTTGCCGTATGGGGAGAGCTGTTTGGTCGGGGGAGATAGTAGCAGAGGATTGTGGGAATGAAGAGGTGTCACGCCATCTCCCGCGGGTCCAATGGAGGATAGGGGGTGATCTGTGGGAGATAATTGCAGCTGGTTGGGATCCAGCGCTTATCAACCGGCAGAGGGCATTGTTACGCCACTTGTCCTACACCTGGAGATGCGGATAAGTAGATCTTTATTTACAGGAAAAAGCGGCTAGCGCGTATAGTCGCAAGTTAGTGGATGAGTAAAGGGCTTCCTCTTTTTATTTCCTCCCTCGATTTCGCAACAAGATGAAGCTGATCGAAGTAATTGGAATGGACTCCTGCATGACATTGTCTGACTTTCCCTCGAGATATTTACGTTTAGGTAGGTTTCCCGTTTTTTTCCTCACCGTTTTTACTGTCCGAGTGCACTACCTCCTACACACATGTCAGATATAAAGTCGTATGTATTCCTATAAAGGTAATGTCAAACCCGCGGCGCTATAGCTTGCTTCGTGAAGCCCATCAGCTTATTCTCTAAGAATAAAGAGAATTTAAAAAGTCATGCGTCTCTAATTATCAAATCCAAATCTTCCATTTTTTTACGGAGGTTTCTCTAAACAAAGAAGAAAAGTAGAAGATTTGGCTTCGTATCCCAGTCACGTATTAACTATTTTATTTACCTCTTCGTTCCTAGAATAGCGCACGTTCTTCCTTAATCCATTTCGAGCTTCTTCCCTGGAAGTTTTACTATTTACCCTCAAGATTAGAAATTTGAAAAAGAAATATGCACAAATTCGATTGTTCCCTCAGAAACGAAATAATTTTCCATTTTAAATAATTTTGGAATAAAACATTGCCAATAGCTACTCAAATTAAGTAAAATGGCTTGGAAACTAACCGTAATACTCCGAAATTATGGGATACAATGTAACCCTCTGGGGAAGAAACAACATGGACAGCCCTAGTACATAGATATATGTAGTACAATAGAATGAATAAATCTTATGACAACTCGTAAATACAGTTAACTGCCTATAAAACGTTTTTGGCGGAACCAAAATATTCTCCATAAGTTGTCGGACATGCCGAATGACGAAATTCTGCGACATCTCCACTGACTTAAAATTAAAACAAAATCTGAAGAGAGGTTAAAAGAATATGCTCAACACGCCTATCATTGGCCTTTATGTAATTACTAGATAATGCGAACTCAGATTTTTTTTGCCTAAAGAGGATTTTCCCCGTTTTTTTACTCGGATTAGGAATGATTTGGAGCACACTCGCGCTAAAGCTAAAAATTATGAAAAGACCGAATTAAATGGACCCGTACTCGCTCATCAGTGAAGAAAATTGAAGTTTTTACGCGTTTTGAGAATTTGCAACGCATGAAAATAGCATTTTGGCTGACGACTGTGATTCCAAAAGGAATATCCTCGTAATCTGAGATTTAATACCGTACCACTCCCAACCATCGATATTCTTTTTCCTGAAAGTAACTAAATAAAGAGCGAAATGGGAGAGATGAAGCGTTAGCTGCAGAGAGCGTTCACGCTCAAACTCTCCGCAATCTCAGGACGAGTAAACAACATCGGTTTCGTCCTTCAAAGTGATTCACTTGTTCTATTTGCCCCGATAACTAAATGACGTCGCAGTTGTCCCCATCCTGCATCGAGTGCATTTGTTTCGCTGGGTCATAAATCGAAGGAAAATATTATCGCTTCAATAGAGTAAACAGGCTAGCGTAACGTGGTTGCTGATGTATGACCATTATGGGACTGGACAGAAGTGTAATCTCGATGTCGGTGTGGACAATTCGTCATGCGCGCCAACGCTCCCACATTCTGTACCGTATGCGTGAATTGGAAAGTACGATCATTGGATAACTAATGCGTGACTGAAAGTGAACACAAATCTTGCATGGTGAAGTTTCAGCCAAAGAATTTTTATTCCTATATTAGCTTGGCGATGAATTTAGGTTTTTCTATATATTTTTCTGGAGGAAGGAAGTCGAAATATCAGTTGGTACCAGCGGCGTCGTAGTAAAGTGTTAGCGATGCATATGATTTGAGGACTTTACCGAGCACGATTTTCGCCGCCCCTAAAGACTCGCTGATTGGTTTGGAAGAGGGAGTGCTCCGCCGTGAGCTATCTGAGAAAGAGGCGTTAATGTGCGAAATCAATTAAGTCGATTTGATACAATTAAGGGAATCACAGCTCGTGCTGGTTATTTAATCTGATTTGCTCTCACGTAAATGCGTAGCTTGTTATTGAGTGGGAAGCAGAAACCAATTTGTGCGCTCGTTCTGTCGGAATTATCGGATGATGAAATGGTTTGGTGATTACTGAAGTCAGTGTTCCTAAAGTAATTAGTTGAAATTGCGTGTTACTTTTGCCGAAATTCGATAACGCGGCATGTTAAGGCAGCCTCCCATAAAAAGACGAACAAGGAAATAATGAAAAATTATTCTATTGACGCATTTTTAGAGATGGGATAGCTTAACAGCATAAATGATCATTTTTGAGTCATAGAAAACGGATAAGTGGTGGTGAAACTGCTATCATTTTAAAGCTACATCTACAGTAATACTCTGCTAGTCTTCTTATGGAGTTTTCAAGGGATTATATTCACTGTTATGGGGATACTTTTGTGTTTTTAAATCCTCCAAAGATAAGATTGTTTGCTAGGAATTAGGGGACTATGTTGCTCAAAGTGTAACGTAGAGTATTGCAATATATATCTTTTGTTTCATCAAACATTTTCAATTTTATTTTTCCCCAATTATCTCATAAACATCAATTTATGCAGAAGGAGCGTAACTAGGAACGAACGCTAACGTGCTATCCGTGAACATTCACAATTCTTCCATCTATGAATGGAGTAGGGAACCTGCATCTCTTAGGCCACGTAAACATTTCGGGCTTTTCTTCCTCTTGCTGAAACAAGTGACGCAATTAAATCATTTTGTTTCCCACCTTAGTTTACTTCTTCAAAGGCAAGTAAAACGGTAAATATTTAACCTTGGTTTGCCCAGCAGTTTAATTCGTTTCTCCCATAATTACTATGTTGAACTGTTTCCATGAAGGCAATAAATAAACACAAGCGAGGCCCGATATGCGGCCTATTTGTTACTTATGCGGCCTTCTGATGAACAAACCTTCCCCACCCTTGATATTAGGCAACGTAGGATTCCGGCTTTCGGAAATCAGCGTTGAGCTACAATGCAAATTCCTCTCTATAATCTTTGATCGCAAAGATCAAGCGTTACGGCATTCGGTACTACAAGCAATTCGTCCTTGCTCTAATATTTTCCCCCCTTACTCTCGCGGTGCCTTCCATCTTAGTCTCCAATCTCCCCATCTTTCCAAGAGAGGAGTTGATCAAACTTTCCCCTCATACGTTTCCATTCCGCCCATCCCCTTTATCCCGCAGAGAAATAACACATCATATCGCGAGATATCCCGTGCAGGAAAATCGGAAGAATGAAGATTTTTATCGCGCGAGAGCGTAATTACAGACGTGTCACGTTGTCAACATTTTAACTCCGCTCGTCAGTTGCTATCGGACGTTGCGTTCACGCGAAAACTTGGAAGATAGTCCAGAAACGGTTTGTTTGTTTAGCTGCTTTCCGATACGGCCTTTTTTTCGAAGGCAAGGTCACCAGATTCATTCTTTTAGGAGATACGGACGTCGTATTTAGAGTGGATTTCATTGCTTCCCACTCTTTAGCGCTTACTCGAACGATATCTATCGCCGATTACTTCATATCTGCTGTCAGATGGATAGATGTCGGTCGCTGTATTATTCTCGGATAATTAACTGGGAAGCCAATCGCCACCGTTTCTCGCGCGTTTTGTTTCTTATTTTGATATAACTCCGCTGACGTGTCCATTCTGAATTTTCTGAATCGTGGTTTTATGCCGTAGCTTAATTACGCAAGCAATTGTTAAATTCCACCAGAGAATGTCTTCTATTGATAGATAGACCATTTATTGGCGAGGTGAGCCCCAAGTGGATTTCTCATTCACCTAATCTCGTATGTCGTTTTTATATTTAAATCCTATAAAGATTAAAGAGTTTCAAGGCTGAAGTTTGAATTTCGCAGACTTTAATGAATTTTACAACGCATCCATCCTGATAATCACATCCTGTACATACTTCAAAATTCGCTATTTCTGTGAACGTATGGATAACTAAAGTTATTCAATGTACTTTTAGCTAAAGAAGTTACCTTTTTCTATACTTTTTTGTCTTTTCTCCATAGCCTTGTTGATTGTTTAGAAAAACTATTCATTCTCCTTTCAATATGGAGACATTCTACGTTGTCAGGATTCTAGCCAAGCGCCTTCGTTATAGGCCACTCGATGGTCATTTAATGTGGGTGAGAGTTATCTGAAGTTCACACTCATTCGCTGGATAAGCAGTTTATACCTTGTTTTACACTAATTATATTTTCATTGTTAAGGGAATGCGTTTGTTTAAATCAGAATAATGCGGAAGGTTCCATCTAGACCGAAACGCAGTTGTAAATTAGTTGAATCAATCTAGGCCCAGAATGGGAAACATTTCGTCGGAAGAGTGCTTTTTTGGTAAATTAAAACACTTATTCTGCCTTCCACCAAAGTGGCACGCAAGTACCAAACCGTTATGCTCGAATTATGTATGCCATAATATCGGCGATGGATTTTGTATGTTTGGATGTTTGTGGATGGATGTTTGTATTGATGAGAAATCAAAATTAATAAACGGAAATTCATTTAATTAGTAGCTTAAATTTTTTAGAACTATAATTGGAATTAGGTGGAGCTGAAGAATCTTTAAAACGTCTTCCATAATTTTTATCTCAATATTAAACACATTCGATATAATTTTCTACGTCTGCGTCTGGTACGCGCGCCAGTATGCGGTTCGTAGTAGGTTTTGTACCGGCACGCCAATATTCCCGTATTTTGCAAATAATAATTTCGGAAACTTGTAATTATTGCTGAAATAGGTTTACCTCTTCATCATCTCACAAAATTATCGCCCATCAAAAATTATACTTGTTTGGAAGAAAACTTTATTTGTGAGCTAAGTAGATTAACAGTTTGCTAAGGTGTATTTTTCAACTTTATATTTATTTATAGGTTGAATAATATGCTTGAAGAGGTACTCGAGTTATCGAAACAATAGTTATCGGAAATCATCATCATGGATTTAAAATCCGAGACTCGGTTTCTTGCAGTTCTAGTCACTCTATCCCCAGCTAATTGTTTCACTCCCTCGTCATTTTTAACCTAAACACGAACATAAAAGACGGGTAAGGGTGTTGTAGCGCAAGATGGTGCGCACCGAGGAAAAATCCCAAGGAAGAATGGACTTAACACGAAACATTACCTGCATCTCGTAATGTAACCAAGTTCTTCTTCCCTTATTCCCTCTTTCCACTGTTCAATCCAACAGTCTTTAGCAGACTATCATGTGTTCTCGAACAATTTTCCTCGTATTTTCACCAATATTTTCATAAATTACTATCTTAGTTTATGCGTCTAAAGATTGCTTAATTTTTTACTCGGTCTGTCCGTTTAATTTTTATCATTCTCTTGTAGTATTACTTCTCCATTAACGCTAATCTTCTCTTAAAAGCTAGGTTTCATACCCATAAATGACTCAAAATAGTTGCAAAAATGCGTAATAATGAGAATTCATCGAAATATACTCGTGAAAGGAGGTTTGCCTAACTTAAGGGGTCCTTTCGGGTATTAATTTGATCTCGGTCAATACAGATGAGTAACCCTGATCAGTCTCGATATTCGCTTGTATTTATGTGTTGGAGAATGATAGATTTGTGGTGGAAAAGGGGTGAGAGGTGGGAGGAAAAGAGAGAGTTTAACGGAGGGTGGGGTCGAGGATAGGTGAGGAAACTTATAGTGGGACTTAAAGAGGTTGAGAGAGGTGGTTGTGGGTGGGCTCCGCGGAGTGGCGCACCCATCGTCTCTCGCTATGCGCGGGGAGGGGGAGTGAGTGGGCTGCGACCCCAGTTAAGTGAGGGGACACCTAAGGAGACCGCGGCGGCGACGCTTCGGCGCCGGTTGCGACCCTGATCCCGACCTGGGAGGGGGAGGCGGGCGGGGAGAGAGAGAGGTCGCGGTGTCTCCCTCCTCCCTGAAGACTCCTCATAAGTCCATCGACCTCACTTTACCAGAAGAGAGTATTCTAAGAGATAGGAGGTCTTCGGTGGTTATGGTCATACGCCGTGTGCGCGTGCGTGAAACTGTTCAGTTGGGCTGTTGGTGGTATGAGTGGAACGTGGTTGAGTAAGGAAACAGATTAGTCCACAAGTGAGCCTACTACAGGTGGTCCATCGGCCCTCAGATGTTCCAAAGCGTTTCAGTTTTCGAGAATTACCTCGATGTTCGGGATTGTAATCAAGTGAGGTTAACTAGTAGTAATCGACTGACTTCATGGGCAGCAGCCGAAAGGTTGGCAATTTTACCACATGAGAAAATACGTTATACCTCGTAATAATCCCTATAACTGGAAAGATCGAAATGTACATTAGATAAGTGGGAGCTCAACCTTGTGTCATAATGAGGTAAGAAAAACGACCTACGTATTGCCTCGGAATATTTTTCATTCGCTACTCGTTTCGTTTATAAGCCAGAAAATGTGTACTTGTCTAGCCTGAAGCTAATCGCGAATGTTAGCCTTTCTGTACAAGTACGAAGTTTGTTTCTTTTGTCGCATAATACAAAATAGAAATCTGGATAATTAGATTAGGCACTTAAAATATAAACACCATATTTACAATGTGAGGGCTGTCTCATGATTTGTGCAACTGGTAGTGTTGCGTGACGACCTATACTCAAAAACATAATAACCATTCTATCACCCTCAAACCTCGACAGAGAAGATTATTGGGTCAACGTTTATCCTGGGATTTACCTATACTCTCCTTAATAAAACTTACCCAAGATTAGATGAAGTGGAATGATAAAAGTAAAATTCGCTAACCGAGTAACTATTGTAGATGTACTTCGACAAGCGAATAAATAGAGAATTGTGTAGAAAACTTTGGTGAAAATAGTAGGGGAGTTTAACGGGTTCACTGAGGTATGATTGTCTGCTAAAGAAGGTATCGGAAGGAATAAAGGAAGGGATAAGCCAAAGAAGAAGACCTAGGCTGATTTATGCAAGGCAGTTGAACGTCAGTGTTAAATTTAAAAATTATTACGGAATGAAGCAATTGGTTGAGGACTGGAGGGACTGGAGAGGTGTAACTTACCATTTCTCTGATTCCCAAGGATGAACAGAAATGAAGAACATTGACACAAGTGGAATCAAACCCAGGTCATCCATTTTCGAAATGTTATAACAGTGAACTATTTGAACAACTGCTCGGAAAAAAGACTTGGGTTCGAGTTCCAGTCACGTCGATATTTTACACACTTGTACAAGTTACAAGGGATAAATGGAAGTGGGAAGGGATAAATGGAATGGGACTAGTCTAGTCCAGAGGCGTAGCCAAGGGGGTGGTTTTGGGGGTTCGACCCCCTCCTCCCTATGAGAACAGAGCCAACGATAAATTGAAGCGCGTGAGAGGATGATCTCTTGCAAATATGCCATCAAACACCGCTAGAGATTTACAGGGATTTACATGTTAAAACTAATCAGTTTCTAGTTTCATTAGATTTTGGGCGAAAGTATTCTTGCCTCTATATCGTAGGCTTTGCTGTGTTTACTTCGTGGCTTTAAGCCCCGCGTGGACGTATCCTGGTTACGCCCCTGCTCTAGTCCCAATTTCGCCCAATAAAGACGTATTGTATTGTATTGTATGTTTGAGTTTTAAGGCGCACCTATACGCGCAAAGTTTAGCTTTCCGTCATCACAACGATCCTCCGATTGTAAACCATTAATGATGATGATGGCGATGGTTAGTAGCAAAATATGATTAAAATGTAAACAGTTGATTCGCTATGTGTCTCTTAGACCCGTCACTCTAGCGGAGAAAAGAGGGCACATGAGGAGAAAGGGATAAATAAGCCGTAGAATAGAGTAAGTGGGAGAGAGAGAGGCGTGGATGATGCGTTTGGTACATAACGGGGAGGGAGCTACATGAGGTCAAGCCTCGCCTTCTCCCATTTTGTCACTCCTACACCTCTCCGACGCCACTCCCACGCCTCCTCATGAACTCAGCTGGACCGGTACATAGATGACCCCTCTTTCTCCACACTTTCTTCCGCCGATGCGACTTAGTGTCAACCCGCACTGGCTCGACTACACCCCCACCCCTCACCCGTGCACGGGCGAATCTCACGTGACCCGCGGTGTACGTTTTCATGGGTGCGCCGTGGAGAGCTTCGTTTGTTTTCCTTAAAAGGGGTCCCCATCTCTCTCTCTCTCTCACCCGGAATATTTCTTTTTTTAACTCAAATCCCCCCCAACCGGACACCCTCTCCGTAACTTTTTATCTCTCTTCGCCAAAGAGACAAGTACAGTCAGGTATCCTATGGTTTAACAAGTGGTCCAGCAAGCACTAATGAAGGATAGTTTTCGAACGGGGAGACGATTTCCAGCAGAAATATGTTTTCGTTTTACTGGGTCATTTTTTCCGGTTATTAATATTCGTTTTTTTCGTAAAAGAGCAAGCAAACGTGCCCATATTTCTTTGGTAACATAATGCGCGGAATTTTAGTCTCATTTGCCGAAAGGTTGCTCCTCAAGATGAATGGTCTGACCAGGGTAATTCATCGTCAGGATGTCGCATAACTGCTCATGGGTTGGTAAAGTTTCCATGGGACTCGTCTACTTTACATTATCGCAGTGAAGACGGACATTAATCCATTCGCCTTTTGAATTTTTTAGCATATTTTTAAGATCTAAGAATATCAAAGCTGAAAGTGTCTAGAATTAAGGCTTCAGGCTCGATCATCAGTACAGTTAATCCGTAGTCCTATATAGTATCCTTATATAATTATGTACAGTATATACAGCTTAGGTCAGATTCAATCCTTACAGTCAGCGATAAAACTCGCCCACCTTATTACATAGAAGACATATGGCTAAAATATCGGGGAACTTACATATCAGGAATAATCGCTTATTTCACTTCACTAGGAATAATCGTTTACGTCGCAAAATTAATTTTTTCCTTTAACTGTATGCCACAGTAGTTAACTGGGAGAATTGACTGTATATTCCATACCCATACTGCCACTTATGATTCATCAGTCGATAGATTTAGAGCGATTCCAGAGAAATCGTACAATCGATTTTCATGAAGGTGCTTTTCTCACACTAGTTTCAATTTGTCATAATAATTTATCATATCATTTAAAACATTCAGTTTAGAAGGATATGGTAATAAATAAGAAATAAATCTGGCAGTTACATGTGTAAAGAAATTAGAAATAAAAGTCTCATGCTCAGTATAATAATGTATACTTAAAATGGACTTTAATTAATGTTCGATTTAGGGCCTGGTATTTCAATTTTTTGATAGAGCTCAAAAGAAGATGTTACTAATCTCCTACATGAATGATGAATTAACATGGATATTAACTGTAACATCCTCTTAATCTCTAAAACACCATTATAGTACATTTAATAGCAATGTAATACATTTAAACATTTTAAGCATACATTAAAATGCCGGGCCTTACAGTGCCTTGTTTAAATATCTGGTTTGGAGAAAAATGCGCGATGCAAAGTTCTGTGTTGCAACAACCCAAGCAGGGTATTGTCTGCATGACAGTGCAAAGCATTGCATCAGTTGCATTTCCTTGACTAGGAAATAAGGTTGTGTTTTTAATTATTTTATCTTCAATCAAATCTTTATTCCCTTCCAGCTCGATTATTGTAAATGCACTGAATTGATACGCTGTCAAATCCAAAAATATTAACTTGACGGATATATTTCTGAGATGTGAGTTTTACACTTAACGCTTTCACGTATTTTTCTCATAACTTTTCTTTATATGCTCCGTGAGCATGACGCACGCCCACGTCACACCCATTCAGCGGGTGGCTCTAAAGAAAACTAATTAAAAAAGAGAATGGAAAAAGGAAAGCAATCGTTTGGCCCGAAGGAGGAACTTTTTGTCGCGAAAAAGAATTGCTCTTGCCGAAGTCTGGGACCGCGTCGGCGGGCGCTTTTTTTATTTCCGAGACTTGAGCCTAATTGGCCCGTTATGTTAATTTTTTTCGATCTTCAGGGTGTTTCTTTTTTGTGTACGGACGTTAGGAAGTGTTCCTGCGGTAACGGTTTGATCGAGGAAAAAGACAGAAGAATGGACAACTTTATTAGGAAGAATTTGGAATTACATAAAGCAGGTAGATCTATGTATCGTGTCTGGAACTTTCGCCTTGAGGAAAGAGGCGTTTTTCCTGCTCTTCCCCTTGTTTTTTTCAGAGATTTTTTATTGCGATAATACTGTCGTTCTTGGATCTAATTTAGTTATTCAGGATTGGTGGTTTTAGAGAGGTAAATCATCCTATGTTTAGAAGTCGTTTCCGAAGAATTTTCCTTCGATCGATTCCAGAGCTATTAAGATACTTAAAAATGCCTTAACGATTTTTGAAATATATACGTATTCGATACCAAAATCCCCGAAATTTATACCGAATTAAAAGGAAAAATTTGTTTGAAAGTATTGTATTACATATCTTTTCTAGATTTTTCTTCCTAATATTGTGCTGTGTTTCATTTCATTTAGTAAATTTAATTATAATAATATTTTCTCTTCTCAGTCTTTCGAGGGCCTATTTTTTGCGAATGATGTGAAATGATGTTGAAAACAACGCGAATGTGTTAAATAGCCAGTTTCACCAAATTTTCGGCTAAATTTACCATGCTATTGGTATTTTTGTTACGTGGTAAGAGAACCAAACCAATAAGTCTTTGCGTTGAGAACTACGTAATCTATGAAAGATATTTTTGGTATTGTGAAAATATGCTATGATGTAAGATTAAACAGACGTGAAATAATTTTCACGTCTGTTTAATTAATTGTTTCTTACCTCGAAGTTATTTTCCTAGCAATGGTTTTTAGAATCATATTTAATCGCTCGAATATAATTTTTGTATCGACAGAAAGTGCTTGCTTCCGTTCTTTTGCTTATATAAAAAAATAGTGTAAGGCTGTGCATTGGTTAATTATTTCTACAATAACCAAAGGCCTTACCAAGATACTTAGCATGGAACCATTGGAAGATTGGAGATCAAACCCCAGGATAAATTTGGTTATTAAAATTTGGAGAAAATTGTTCTCGGAAGACGTAGTGGAAGTCATGTATCTTTTCTCTTATAAATAGAAGCAGCCGATCAAAGCATTATTTTTTCCACGAACGATATAAGGTAATAATAAATTTGGTGTTTGAGTAGAACCATGCTTTTTGATGTCAGGAGTTTGACAGGATGATGTAGATGTTTTATTTTTCTTTTCTTTTATGAATTCCTTGTTCTTTGGAGGCTTTGTAGACTCGATTAGCCTTTTAAAAGTTCCTTCGTGTAAGTAGAAGTTTGTTTTTCGAATAAAAAGAAGTTAGTGACTAGTAGAGGGATCATCACTTTAGAGATGCTTAGCTGGGGCGTGACCTAAAAGATAATAATAATAATAAAGGACTTTATTCAGGGCGAGATTGAAACTAACAAGTCTCTTCTTACATCTAACCCTTCGTCATACGAGGCAAGAAAAGAGAGAGATAGCTTGCAAAAGTACAAAGAAGAAAACTACTTTGTAGTTTTCTTCTTTGTAGATTAAAAAACCTAAGCTAAGTGCTCAGGGAAAAATCTCCACTGCAGGAAAACACCCACAAAAAGGGGGGTGTGAAAAACCTGCGAAACCTACGGATAGAAAACTAAATTTGATGATGAAATTAGATTAATAGAGTTATAAAAGACATAAAGACAAATCAATAGAAATAAACAAAAAAGAACGAATAACAACACATTAACATAAAAAACCTGTATCTTACAAAATTATCAAATTTGGAAGTGATTAGAAAATATACATCCAAATTTGATAATTTTACAGGTTAGCGAGATACAGGTTACTCCCTAAAAGATATGGAGCACTGGTTAAAAGTTAAGTAGTAGATCACTCAAAATGTAAGCTAGTAAATCACTAAGAAGTTAAGATGGTGAATTAGAATTGCAAGATCACGAATTTCATCTTACGCGGTGGATCTCTCCTGGATCATCATCAGCAGACCACCCATGGACTTCTGCTTCACCAAGTCGGAACGTAAAAAAACCGTTATCATTTGGAATTTCTCGTAATTGTTTCGACGCCGTCTTAATTGAATCTCGGGTCCGGGGAACTCATCTTTTCACAGTTTTACTTTTCATTTTGGATTTTTTTGTTCGAATTGGTTTTGTCGTAAAAATATCCGTTACAATTTTTTTCGACTTCCATTTGTCAGTTTTTTAAGTCATCTGCGAGCGAAAGGAGTTCTGGGGTTCCCGAGTTGAGATGGAGTCAGTGCAGTTTGTTTGATTTTACATTTTAATATAAATTTATCTTTTTTACGTGTTTCGAGATAAATCTGTGCAATTAAGAGGCAATTGATATGTATTTTTCCCGATGTGTTATTTTCTAATTGCTACATGATTTTGGAGGATTTCATTTTATGTGAAAAATTAAAGTTATTAAATTTTCTTGGATATATCTTCAAATTATTACTCTTACTATTTTTAGCCTTTCGATGCTGTTTAACCGATCGTCTGGTATTGCCGTTTATTTGAAAGTTATCTCTCTTACCTGCGTATTAATCTCATTCCTATCTTTCTCCAGACGCAAGGTGAAAGTTTACTTGTTCCTTAATAAAATTAAATCTAGGAATCGTACATTTTTGCGTTATTTACTAGACCTATTGGTCTACAATAAAGATTTCCGAGTCCGAACCAAGAGAGACATAACTAACTGGTTAACTGATTCCCCTTCTGAGTATAGTTACACGAGCATCTCTGAGTATGGGATGTTACGTGATTTCAACGACTGCGAATTTGATCGATTTGATGTAACACGGATCGTTGACTTCAGTTACGAAGCTGGCGCAATGGAATAGGGTTTATCAATATTTAGCAACAACTTTTGATTGGCGGATCGATATTAATGCTGACCCATCAACAACTTTCGTTTCGATATTGATCCGGCTGTTATCAGTGATATCCATGATCGACTTTCCGATCCTGCCGCACCATAACGAATTGCGCTCTACGAAATGAACCGAGCGCGCATAGAATAAAGGAAACTTAGTACTTTTCCACATGCATCTTAATTTGCCACCGGTTTCGTAAGCGTAGTTACATTTTCAGGCACGTGTCTTCAGGCAGTGCCCGAAAATGTAAGTACGCTTACGAAACCGGTAGCAAATTAAAATCCCTGTGGAAAAGTACAAAGTTTCCTTTATTCTGCAATGTCTTTCCACAAAGTCACGCCCTCCGATCTCGATATAACGAGCACGCACGTTCAAGAAGATTTGTTTTCGGCATCGTTCGAAGTCACGTAAGAGCGTTCGTGAGTAATTTCACAATATTATCATTGTATTTTTATAATTTCATAATATTACCTTTTCTAATATTACCTTTCCCATCCTGTGATGTCTTCAGAGCGTCCCCTCTGAGCCAGGAATTCCTGTTGCACAGTTACTATTATTAAGTATTCTTTTCCTCTCGACTCACAATTTGATATTTTCGGAGGCAATTACTGTTTTATCTCGTCCTATTTGTTGGAATCATGCCGCCGTAATTGCTTCTTCCCTGTTTCGCTTAAAATATTATAAATTTTGATTTTCTTCAGTTATTTCGGCGCGTTGATTGTTGTTGCGTAATGCAAAATTAATTGTTAAAAAACATTTTCCAGGCGTAATTTAGTGAAAATTGCATAGTTGTGGATGGATTTCATAAACGCATCTCTAGTTAAAAACTTCAGCTCGGTATGATCTTTTAAAGATTAACCTTTTAATAAATAACCAATTAAGATTGATTTTACTGTTCAGTTGAAATTTATTTTCCTGTTTATTTACATTTCTAATATCTGTTTCTTTGCGTATTTTGTATATATATTCTTATTTGTAACTGGCTTGAATTAATTCTGTTTATTTTCCTCTCGTATTTTGTGTTATTAACCGTTGTGTTCAGCTGACACGCTATTGTACTTATTTTTTTTTGTTTTATGGGCGTTGCCCAGAACATAATTAATAAATATTATTATTGTAATCATAAATATCTCGTGGTTGACATGTATAATCAGGCTTAAAGTTTTTTTTTAGCTTTTAAGGGTAAGGCTATCAGATGCATTTCCGATGTTCATTTATTCAGATATTCGTACCCCTGTAGAACCAATTCGTGGGAAAAAATTCGCGGTANAATTTCCGATGTTCATTTATTCAGATATTCGAACCCCTGTAGAACCAATTCGTGGGAAAAAATTCGCGGTATTCTGAAGTGCGATGCACGAAATGAACCAAACATGTGCGCCCAAAACGTTTTGTTTTTGGCAAGGCGACGCGATTTTTTTTTCTGATAAATTTCGTAATACTGTTGCAGCTCTTTTTCCGCGCATCCCAACAATTCTCTGATTCCATCCTCAAAAGATACCCTTCAAGTTACAGAAATCCGTCCGCGGACATTCCGCTCGCGTCTCTCGCCGACTTTTATTGCGGTACACACTCCCTTTCATCTGTTATCCCTCTTTCAACATCCACTTTTCGCTTCGCGCGCGCCACCTCCTTAAATGGCGTGGGCGCCCTTCTAATCGGCGCAAAAGCGCCAGACACTGTCCGCCACGAGGTCAAATTTGGACATCGTTTAGGTGGAACATAGACGGCAGCACGGTCGCTGTCACTCGAGGCGCGTTCGCCGCCAACAGCTGGCGGCTTCCAACTCAATCACCTTTTCCTCTTTACTCCACTGCACTCCGCGTATATCGCTACCGAAGGGGAGGGTCGGAAGATACATAAAGGGTGCGAAAGACTTTCTCCCGCGCGCCCGAAATTCGTCACCCATTTGCCACCTACTTCTGTGGTCCAATCCCCTCGTCTGAGCTTTTCGTTTGGTGGGGTGCCCAGAAGTCCTGGATGTCTGGGCATATTCCGGGGTTTGATCACCCGCCCCTGTGATTTTCGGCACATCCTGTCGTCCTAATGTACCGGTTCGATGCAGGCGTCGGTCAGTATTTTCGCTTGGGGCTTTCGGCTTAAAATTTAGTAATATTTGGACGTATTCTGATTTGTGTGGTAATGCTAACTTGGCAATTTTCATTATAAGGAAGAACGGTAACGGCATGGCGTATTTTGGAACCCCAAGCGATGAGTGTTTGTGGTATCCCCGCCCGTAATTTTTTAATTAATTTAATAAGCGACAGAACGATACTGTTTGATGAAACTGAAATGATAAAATTTTTCGGTAGCAATATTTTTATGGAGGGTTAATTATTAAAGGAAAATTCTCGTTCTGCAACAATCTGACAGTTGATCGTTGTGGAATGTTTGCGAGGATTCCAAGGTAAAGGAAGAATTTTCCCATCTTTTTCATTTTCCCACCGTGTTTTGCCTCGTTTTTAGACCGTTATCTTGAGACTTTTGTTCGTTATCTCTAAGACTTTTTAAGATTATGTCTTTCATACGTTGCTTTAATTTGACGTAGTTCATAGTTTTGTCCATGCGACAGAGTAACGGTCTAATTAATTCTAATCATGCGACAGAGTAACGGAGTAATTTTCGTTCCTAAGGTTTTACCGTCCCAAGTCATGTTTGATTCGTTTGTATTGCTTGGCCGGCCATGGATACCTGCTAGGAAAATAGTACAATTGCCGTAAATTTATTTATGAAACGGACGAGAGTTAGGTTCCGAAGGAAATACTTGAAGAATATTGTATAATAGTTGGGCGTCCCCAATTAGGAAGCATTCACCAACCTGAGAGCATCTTTGGACTATGCACCCCTGCTTTGGAGAATTCTAATAGAATATTATTCAATAATTGAAAGGCACTACTTTATAATTGATATGTGTTGAACATTTGGTTTAACTTTTACAAGCGAAGTCTGTTACGTCTGTATGTAAGGAAAACGAATTTAAAAGCCAAAAAATCTAAAGGAGAAACTTTTATTTTTTATTGTCACTATCCATCATACGGTAAGCTTGGAAACAAAATCATCCAAAGAATTTGTTTAAATAAGCGAAGAAAAACTTCACTAAATGCCGAAAATTCCTTAAGGTCCCTACCATTAGTATTTCACGATCCCACTCAAGACCCACTTGTTTTATTCGATTAATTATTCAGTCATTAATTTCTAAGAAACCATCAATATCCACGATTTTCTCAAATTCTGCATTTCCGCTCTTCCCGGAAAAATCGCAACCATTTTTTGGGTCCAGACGTTTAATCTCTCCGTGTATATACTTTTATGATTTTCGCGTAGAAGATCGCCCGAAAAACGCTTCAAACGCTTTGAGCCGATGTCGCATGCTCACGCATTAGGCTTCATTAGCTGCGACACTCTCCTGAGGTGAAAGCTCTTCCCTTCGATGTTTCTCTCGTAATTCCTTCATATTTCCTTAAAGAGACTCTACAGAGTCGTCTTTTCCTTCTCGCTAAAGCTCTCGACTAATTAGTCGAAAGTTGGCTCTTCCTCTTTTCCTTTGGAAACGCGTTCACGGAATTCATTCTCCTTCGTTCATCATTTAATCCCCGTATCTTTTTGTACCTCTTTACCGCTACCCCACGTAATTTCGTGGCTAATTCACCGTTTTCAGGGTAGTTTCCGCTTGTTAGATCGGTTCAGATTTCTTTGTCGTTTTCTTGTAGCCTTTCAGTCTGTTCCCTTACCTTTGTCATCTTTTCCTTGGTCATCTCATTCTTCTCATATCGAAAGGTCTATTATCAGTCCTTTTTATTTTTCTCCTGTATGCATTCAGCATTTTTTTCTTATATACCCTACATATATGTATCCTATTTTTCCATTTTCTCTATCTCTCAGGGTTTATCGCAATTTTCCTTCAGCGTTCTCTTCCTGCTGTTTCCGAATATGTTTTTCTTCGTAGAAATTATATGTTTCAGCTGAATAAGTTTCATTCACCCAGTTTCTGATACTTTTATGCATGATTCATCTTAATAATAACTTCAAACATCTGTATATTGCTTATTGATGCATCACATGTATAACTATATCTGTATTTGCTCTATTTTTTCCTTCATTTCTCTCTTTCTATTGTATCTTTTTAGCTGTAACTATTGGTAGGTTTGCGCAGGTTTTTCACACCCCCCTTCTTTGCGGGTGTTTTCCTGCAGTGGATATTTTTTTCCTATGATTCACATAGGTTTTTTATATCCACACATACATTCATTTTTCTTATTTCTTCAAATTCAAAAATGTATTTATTATGACAATGGGTTAGATGGAAGAGGAGGAGACTTTTAGTCTCAATCTCGCCCAAACAAAGGCATTTATTATTATTATTATATTAATAATATAAGAATTTGGAAGTAAACATTTGTAAATCTTTTAATTGTACAATACTTCTAATTTAATGATTCGGATGACGTAAATTTGCCACCTTGTATTTCTGAACAGTTATCAGGTTTATTGGGTTGAATCCTCAACCTCTCCACAAGTAGCATCATTTTTTTGGAGAGGGAATGAGGCAACCAGATGAGGAGTGAAGTAGTACACCATTTTTCTCTGAGTCAGCGGGCTAAGAGCTACATTTTTGCGGCATTCAGGATGCCAGCCATATTTGACAATTAAGCGATTTTGTTGCTAAATCTTTCGACTTCTTTCTTCTGTTAGCGACATCTAGTACTCAATGGACCATATTATATTACGCTTCCTTATTATGTACTCTCAACATAATATTAATATAATATTTGCATAATTTTTTTGAAGTAATATTAAAATCGGCGGATAAAAACTTTATAGTCTTAATGTACATTAGATTTGTTTAACTTCTGAACTGTATTAATTATTTGCAGACACGAATTTAACCTATTTTATTTTCGATCTACCTTTCAGATGTTCATGTTCCTAAATTTGGCATGTTTGTAGAAACAATTCAGGCTGCATCTAGTGACGTTTATAAAAATATATTGGTATCTCTGTTACCAGCGTGGTATTAGGCTATTTTTACTAGATGTAACATAGTTCTTACCGTAGTTACTTTCGTGTTATCGTGACCAGGAGCAAGACTGAGAAAAAGAGTAACGAATGGTACATGCATTTTCGTCTATCCTGTACCGAAAGACATGAAGCAATCATCAATCGTAAGCTAAGAAGAGTTGAATTAACCCTTTATTAGCAAAGTTCTTCTTTCAAACTATATTTAAAAAAATGAGATGGAAATCATCAAAAAGTGGAGAATTTCGTTGGGAATGCACATTTCTTTAGCAGAGGTATCATTGTGCGATACTAACCGCATCACTCGAATACCGCACGTCATTTTTTTCGTCTCTCGTCGCGAGCGGCACTCGCTTCGGTTTCCCAATCCTTTTTCCTCCACCACTCCCTTCCACTCGGTGTGTTTAAGAGCGTGTGTTCGCGTGTGAACATGTGGAAGGTTCAAAGAAGTAAAAAAAAAAAGGTCTCGTTCGGCAACGGCCTCGTCCGAAACAACTCCTTCTGTGGAAGTTTTGAAAAAATGAACAAATAACGCTCGATCAGGGGCACCGTCGCACGCTTTCGCACTCTCACTTGTCTCTCTCTTTGGGATTTAGGGACTGATCATCAGGGACGGTGTTCTTTCTGCATTGTGCTCCCTCCATACCTCTTCCTCCAACCCCAATCCTAACCGCGCATTGACACTTCGCCGCCTTGCCCATGCGTGTGCGCTTTTTTATATTAATGTAAGCGCGTCTCGGGTGATTCATTCGTCCGGCGGGAGAAGGTCGCGGTTGCGAAAAACGCCGCTGCAGCGCGCAACTCTCTTTTATGCGGCTTTCCTTCCAATCGGAATTTTGGGCACAGGCGTGTGGAACAAGCGCTAAAAGCCTCCACATCTCAAGAAGTTCAGTTTGATACTTCCTTAAATCTTTCAATTAGGTGCCCGATGTCTTCAGTTATTAAATAAGCATAATCTGTGTACTGTGATGTGTATTTTCGGTATGTGTATAATATTCAGCCAGGAGGGCGGTTTGAATCTTAAATCCAGCATAATTGGCGTGCAAAAGCTTTGACCAGGGAATGAGACTTAATAGACAAGATGAGGAGTGAGGTAGTTTTCATTCGCTTTCCTTTCTGAACCATATTGTTATTGCTAGGAAATGTCGTCGTAAGTGCAGCACAATACCCCTATGAATAACGCCTTTCATAGCATTCAATGTGACGAAAACGAATCGTTAAACAACATCATTCATACCTCATATGCTTTCGTATTTTCAGAGGCGAGAAAAGGGTGAGAGTGGAATAAATTAAAGATATTTCTTATCGAAAGACATTTTCTGCGGTAGTATTGATTAATTTGGAATTAGTTTTCTATTGACTGTCATCGCTGTCCATAGATGAATTGTTGATTAAGTAGTTCATTTAAAAGAGTAGTTCATCTTTACAAGAAATTATATTCTCAGTAGTAATTCCCTCTATAACATTGCATAGCTAATACATTGCGCAGTATAACAGTAATAATACTCCTACCTCAGTACATCTTAGTACGGAGTAGGCGTATGCCGTAACTAATGAGGATATTGTATAGTAATTCATAGCTAATTTCTTTTTGATTGCTCCTGTCCGATATTTCGAGATATCTGTTCATCTGGAACTGAATATGACATTTTTATCTAGAATTTGCGAAGGAAGTCTCAAATGTGAAGTAGAATGTAGTTTAATATTTTTAAGGTAATTTTTATTTAACTGGTGACGGAACGGAACGGATGAAAATGCAATTCTTGCAAGGATTTGTAAATTTCGCTAGTTTTAATGAAAATAGAGCTTATAATAGTCACAAAACGGACTCAAGCCGTAGCCAGAGGATCTTAAATGTTGGTCGGAATTTATTTAGTTTGAATTAGTATAGCTAAATTTTTCTGCTAGTGTTGGGAAAAAGGCTTAGTCACCTCGCGGTGTCGGGTGCCCCTACTAATTTGGATTCTGTTATTAAACCGGTCCTTAATTGCAGGATCGCAATCCGATTAAAGGTACACGTTCCGTTGCATTTTGATGGCTCGGCTCGGTCCGGTTATCGGAGAAAATCACTCCCGTGCCTAGCGACGATTGCAGCGATGGGGCTCATAGCTGAAATCTCCCTAATGCATCATTCACTATCGAGCTACCTTCCATAACGATTTCACCCTAGTTTTTTGAAGGTTTGCAAACTAGGAATAATTCATTACATTTTTGTGAATTGTCTGATTGATTCTGATGCGTTTGTCAACTGTAAATTTAGATTAGAGAGGCTAATTTGCGGTGATCTTAATTGCAGATTTACTTGTCGATGCTGCTCTAGTTTTCTGGTTGCAATTTACACATTTTCATGGAAAAAAACAGGGTGACTTATTCGCAGGTTTACCTGTGAATAAGTCACCTTGCAGTATGATTAATAATTAATTATAATATTGCAGGTATGATTGAAATACTGAAATATGTTATTTTTTCTTGGTTCTCCCATGATCAATCCCTTCAAAATAAATCATATTAAAATTTTCCCATCTCTTATGGGATAAATTTCTTGAGTGTATGGCATATTCTGAGTTGATGTTACCTTCTCTCTCCGCCTAACGCTAAATTATTAGAATTTTAAGAAGGAATATTTGTTTGGTTAGATTATATTTAACTGTTTTTAGCAATATTGATCCATTTTATTCTCACCATTATTTAGGTAGAATAATGCGAGGGCCGTTTGCTGAAATAGTTCTTGAAATCAAGCTTTACCTTTTCTGAGAAAAGTGAGAAAAGAAAGTGCCTAAGTAAAATCAAACTGAGCTGAATATTCTTACAGCATTGATGTGAGAATCTAATACATCAATACGCTCTTAAGTGCGGCAAGGAAGGAAAAATGCTACGTAAACGACGATTAGCTTCCTACCTTTATCGATATAGCTAAGCAATTAAAATTACCTCCTTTGTTTCATATCACCAGCATTCGCTAAGGTATCTAGTTGGCATTCGATTAGCTTTTCCAGGTTTGAGCTATGAATGAAATGTTCAATTTCTATAATAGCTATTCGATGACAGTCAGATTAGAAAAACTAGACAAATTATCGCGGTAATTTTTAAGAAATATTCATCATTCATTCTTATATGTATACGGTATCACTCTCCTGTTTACCGTCGATTTCACATAAGCACAACAAAAAGTGACGTATTGGTTTGGAATGACGTGCGGCAGGCAGACCCTTCAGTCAAACTGAAATATAAAGAATGCGATCGGCCGAACTGTTTTTACTGTCACAAGGTTCGTTACCAAGCGTTCACTTTCACGAGTCTGGCATAAGCCGTCTTTAAAAGGTCGACAAATGAGCATCGCTCAGGTGGTTGGTGGCGCCAAGAAACCTCTGTCCGTCTGTCCGTCTCCATCCCTTTCCTTTTCTCTCTCAATCCTTCCCTTGTTAGTCTCAGCGCACATTCATCCCTTGCGTGGTAAAATGTTTTTCATCTCTTTTCTCTCAGCTTCCAGCAGTGTTTCCATCCAGCTCGTTCAGCGAATGGTCTATCTTCAGGGGATACGGAATATTCGCCGCAGAAAATTTGCTGTATCCGTTACAATTGATTTTTCGCTACGTAGGCTTGCTGCAAAATTTTCGCTGTGGAAAACTGTTAGAAGACTATCTTGCGGCAAGGAATTTAGATAAACTGTTTCTTCATAGAAAAAAAAGATTCGTTTCCAAAATTCGCTGCAAATCATTCTCTCTAATCTCCAAGATTGGCCACATTAAATATTATATCTTTGGGTTGCAATTGGTTGCAATATTGAGTCAACAGCTGAAATGAAATTACAAATATACCTTTTACTTTTCCACAAATATGTGGATATTTGTGGGAAAGTATAAGTATATTTATCATTTCATTTCATAACGGAATTCCACCAAATCTCGCTGGAGAAGATTAATTTCATTTAAATCAACAGCTCTTTCACGTAAGGATATGTCCACTAACTTGTGACGTAACCTTGACGTAATAAAAAAGTATATAGGAATGTACATTACCTATTAGCGCGCGCTTTGAAACACAAGGATTAACGGAAGTGAAAAATCTCGACGTGACTGAGACTCAAACACAGATCTCCCACGGTTTACAGGGACAAATATGGCAATAAAAACTTTCATAGAAGTGACGTCAATGATGAAATTAGGTCGATACAAGCTGGCCCAAAATAGGAATGGAAAACAATAACTTCAAGTTCCACAAAATATTTATCTCGTACGAAGAGCACTTATTTCAAGTTCCACGAAGTATATTTATTTCGACTTGACTCTTAGTATTTAGATCAGTTCTTGACTTTGACTTTTAGATCAATCGACAGTTTTAAACTTAATAGCAATAAAAAATCTTAATCTTCACAACTAGCATAGTATCAGGGATGAGTTACCAACTTCTTCTAATTCAGAAATAAAGGACTAATCCACTTGACTCTTAGTATTTAGATCAGTTCTTGAATTTGATTTGACTTTTAGATCAATCAACAGTTTTAAACTTAATAGCAATAAAACATCTTAATCTTCACAACTAGCATAGTATCAGGGATGAGTTACCAACTTCTTCTAATTCAGCAATAAAGGACTCATCCACAATGTCATTTCCCTCTGTGAGAACTTCCTCATTTCTCGTCGCCTGCAGTCTCGGGCCGTCTGGAAAACTCATTCCCTCCTCAAATTCAGTGACCAGCCTAATTTATTTGTTTGCTCTCTACGGCACAAAGTGATCACTTCACAGGCGCCCAAAATGCGAGTTTCTTAAAATGTGAGAACGAGGCATGATTAAAGTCGCAAACAAAACCGGGCAGAAGAGAGCTCATTCTCTCACCGCGTCTCTTCTTCTTCTTAACCCGTTTTAATTCGAGGTCGCACAGTTTGCGTCTTGAGCGCTCGTATGAGAGCCTCAATTCACGCCGCTGTCCGAAGACGTGTTTCGTTCGTTAAAATTTTCACTCGAGGAAAATTTGACGTTTCCCGGGCGAGATTAAGATGTTTCCACCAGGGACGTGCGACAGAACGACTTGGGAATAACTGTTTGCTTTTTCTCATTTCAGCGAAGGCGAAAGTTATGGGCGATTGCGTCTTTGCAGAATTTTCTCTTGAATTCGTTTCGAGTAGGACGATGGAAATGAAATTGACTTTCCGCCCATTGAGTACAGCAAAATTCTACTTCTCAGCAAGCCTAACATTCCCTGTTTATAGCTCTTTTCTGTACTATTCGGCTACTAACCCTATCCTGCACATCATCCGAAAAATTGTCTTTGAATTCCCTTTAAATATATTTTTTTGTACCCTAGCTTCAATGACTTCCTTAATTCATCCCTCTCACCCATTTCTTTCGTCTTTATTTCATTTTTTCGATAGAAACAGTTTTCTCAACATACCTTTAATTTCCCCGTTTGTTTTATAATCAACCCATCATCATATCGTACCCATATTGAGAAGTTGTCTTAAATATAAATTAAGACTCGGATCTAACATTTAATGTAGTATGGGGCATTCTAGCACTTTCCGTTCAAATATTTTAATATTCGTTGATAAAACACCAAATTGCAGTGGTTGAAACTGAGCACAAGTTTCTTATAAAAATGAAATAAACAATCAAATCATCATATAAATAACCGTAAGTTAAAATAAATACTAAGAAAATTGACTTTTTTCAAATATTGAAGAGAATAACTCTATCAAATGAAGGATTTATTGGTGTCAATGCGTATAGATGTGTTTGGTGAAGGCTGTGAGGCTATTACATCGAAACCTATTCACATACTATTTCTTCAAACAGCTGTTTGTTATCTATTTTCACCCTCCTAGGCCTAAGATAAAAACGATTTCTAATATTCGAAAAAATGATACGCTTCTATTTAAACTGATCAGTAAGTTAGAAATTCTTGGTGTTATTCTGAGTACGAGGAATGAGCGTTTGGGGAATTCATAAGAAGTACAATCATTCCACAATTCTCTGCCAGAAAATCAGTTGAAAATCGGTGTCAACCCCTATTCGAAATAGGAGCTGATCATTTGACATTTTATTGAGCGTCTATATATGTTTTTATAGATAGCTAATTTTTTTTGAAGAAGTTCCCCCATTGAATCGATCTTCAACTTAATGAAGCTAAGTTGATCACGTATTTACATATAGTATCGCAAATAATTGATACAAGTTGATCTTATTGTAGTACGCTATTGAACTAAACGAATTCTATTCCACTTACTTAAGTCGGTGACCTGAATTTTCTCATTGTCAGACTAAAAGGGAAATATCTAAAGAAATATTAGTAATACGCATTCTCGCAAACATATCTGGAAGAATTTTTAACAATATCTGTCAATACACCTGAGTATGAAACATTAACTTATCACTAATTAATTAAACTTTTATTGCCTCCTCAAGTAGAGATTAAAATGCTTTCTTAAGTATGGTAATTATTTCTCAACACATTACTAGCAACGAGGGATGATTGGCACTGATTAACTAAGCATTGCGCTATGGTGAGTTAAGGGAAAAAAATGGTACCGAGCATTATAAATATCATCGACTTATCGGGAATCAAATCTTGTAGCCGGGGAACAGACATGTTAATGGCTCGACGGGTATCTCTCATTGAATTATATCAACGATTTCTCGTCTGGAGTTTGATTGGTGCGCTGATAGCTTGAGCCAAAGCCAAAGTTGGCTTGTTCTACGTCGTTCGTTTGGCGCTGTATTTTTATCAGAAACCGCCATTTTATCCGTTTCTCGTCAAACTTCATTATTGGTCTCTCTTTCTCCGCGTTGATGCGTTTTAGATTTGTTTTCTTTTGCGGCGGAACGGTTTTTATTAATCTAGGTATTGAATATACAAGAAGCCAGAAGGAAGGAAAAGAGATTATCGATATTTTATAAGACGTACGTGAGAATTCTTGCGTTTAAAGAAACGCGCGATAGAATTAATGGGGACCTACGTAGGAACAATTACTTACCCGAAGTAAGATAAAAGAGAAAAACCAAAACGTTGTTTTTTTTTCTTTTTGATAATAACAATTGAAATTTTTGTTCGTCTATCTAGGTTTTAACATTTTGAGTAAGTTATAAATTTGTTTATAATGATCGATTTTTAAAATTTTTCAATTATTTTATAAGTCCACGTTATTATTCGCGTAATTACACGTCTTTACTAATATTGTTATCAGTTGATAGATTTTACATTAATTATAATGTGTAAAATACCTCGCCTCCTAACCTACATAGAATCTTATGGCGGAGAATCAGAAAAATAATAAAAATTGTCTCGAGGTTTTACCATTGTCAATTCAAGCGATTTTCGTTGCACATGTCTGTACTTCTGGAATTGCAGGGTCGCACGATGAAGTGTTAGCAATGTTATAAGCTTGGGGCTATATTTCATTATAGTGAATTCTTGGCTCTGATTTGCCAGTCTGAATGGATGTTTTTCGATGTCGTACCGAGGTTGAAGTTACTAGTTATATTTTAATCCAAGTATCCCTCACATATATAACTCAGAATTGTTTTGCGAAAGCGAAAGATAATTTTTGCAGAAAGCGAGTTTTGAAATATATCAGAAATATTTTCATTTATACCCATATTAAGATATTTTATTCTATTTTTCTTGAATTTCAAACAAGGATATGATTGTGTATGCTCGTGAAGTATTTAGCCTGAAGGATAGTTAGTACCCCAACCATTATCTATCAAAACCCCGTAAAGTATTCAGCCTGGGGGCTTGTTTGAACCTCAAGCCCTTCCATCATCATTAATATAAAGCTGGAGAGGTAAAGAAACTCGCTAGACAAGATAGGGAGTGAGCTAGTTAGTCTTTGTTTCACCCAATGACCCAGGATACTTTGAGTGAGAAAAGTATTTGTGTTTGCATAACAATCGCCGTATGCATTACACTTATCATGACATTCAATAAAGGAAGACCCAAATAAATGGCATGAACCAACATCATTCATACATCAGTAGGTTTCCTACAATCACAGATAAGAAAAAGTTTGAGATAAAATTGAAGAACAGATACAGCTTTCATGCCAAAAGACAAATGAGAAGTATTCCATTCATCGAGATATGGCAGTAGGAACGGTTAATCAAGTAAAAATTGCGATTGTAATGGAAGCGATCATAACAATAGCAATTGTGAAAGTCGCATTGTAACACTAACGATTGTAACAAACACAATGGAATCGCGACCGTTACTATCAAGTGGTGTCTTTTTCGGTGGAGCAGAGCAGCTTATTGGCTTCTCCGTCTATCGTCTTTCAAAATTTCTTCTCCGTCAGCCGAATAGAGAAGCCTTAGCTACGGCGGGGGCGTTAAAAAATTTTGGTAACCGAAAAGGTCGAAAAAACAAGGCTGAGAAGCTGTCGCAAAGCCGGGCTCGCATATTTGTTATTTGCCGAATGTCTCAAGGGCTCGAGTGGGAGGATGACTTTGTGGTCACCCCTTGGAGAAACACTATCGGATATTTCTAAACTGAAGCCCGTGAAAGATGAGCATCCTAAGGGAAATAACAAACGTTAACCGCATAAGGGTGGAGAATAAATTGCTGATATCTCCGAAGCATGCAGGGCTTGAAAAAATTCGGCACATTTGGTTCGCGGCTGTGAAGAGACGCGTGCAATGCAATATGTGCCTATTGAAATTTCTCCAAGTTGTTAGCTGGGAAAGAATTAGAACATTTATTTATATATATTTTTTAATTTTAATTATTATTCATCATATCGTAATTAATATGGTATTTTAGGTCCTGCACGAAATTGGAAATTTGTCACGCACGATCTAGGATACCATGCGTTGTTTCGCTACTGTTGCACTTTTATTAGTAAGACTCGAGGATGAATCATAGACCGTGCATTTCTCAACCTATTAAGCTTTGTTCAAACAGCAATTTTTTGTAAATTTAAGAGGCTTTGAGTTGTTTCAAATTTACCAAAAATCGAAAAGTAGGATCAACATCGTGGATTATCCTTACTCGTTTGTTACAGCATACCGGATAGTTCTATTCCTTGCTGATCACTCCATTCCCTTATAGTTCCTTAACTTACCACAAACCGCTTGCAACTTCTTGCAGTCCAACCTAGGTCTCCCTCTTTAATTTCATCCCACCACTTTAGCAGAATATCGCGCACGATCAGGTGTTTCCTAGTACGTTTTCCCTCCCTTTTATCAATCCTTTTTGTAGGTTTTTCCCTCACTTTCTGTCCGGAAAAGTCAGAATTACTTATTCATCTTATTTTCATCATTATTCTGCAATTGTTATCATTTCAGGAATATTGGTTGCTGCTAATCTCATTTTGAAAAAGCTCAAAAAATGTTATGTGACTCTAATTGCATTTATTAGCTGTTTATCCTTGTCAGTATCCCAGATGATGGTGATGTAAGCTGAAACCGTGGGAAACATTTTTGCCTTAGTTTTCTTTAAGAAAAAGAAATTTTGTCCGCCTTCCTCTTGGTAAATCCCTCAGTGGATTTCCCTCTAAAGCGGTTTTACCGTATCGTTTCAGGAAGAGCATGTTGTAGTTCTAGCACCGTAAAATTTCTCCGTGCGAAAGAGATTACAACTCAAATGCGCAGATAGAACAGGAGTCAAAGGACGATAATGTGAAGGCTCCGTCTCGCGAATTCGATTACGTGCCGTTTGCCACGCCGCCGTCGTCTGTTTTGAACTCTTAGGACTATATTAGAAACAATAAAATATTTAGTCAGGAGAGTAGAGTTGCCATTAAAGAAGTGATAAAGCTGGGAAGGAACGCATTAAACTCTATATTTATCGCTCCACCCACTCGTAGCCGATTCTGAAGAAAGAGTTTCAAGACGGTCTGTTCGGATTTAGTAAAAGGGTCCTGCGTCATGGGCTTCTTTATCCCCCAATTATAGTTTTTCGGAAAGTTTTGAAGGGGCTTCGAAGAAAATCTGCATGAAAAAAATCGTCTCTGATTTTTCTGATTGCTAAACTTGTCTGTTGATCCTCTACGTAGGATTTGATGTTAACTGCTACAGATTGAAATTTACGATTATCCTTTGCTCCGCACACATTTAGTAGATTATTGAAGTGTATCGTTTTGTTTGAGAGTGATCAAGTTGAAGTTAGATGAAAATCATTGAAGAATAAAAAATTGCGTTGTGAATTTTTCATGTTTGTCATATAAACTTAAGTACTTAGCAATGATTAATTTTGAACCAGAAATCAGTCTATTATTTTCATTTTTGGTCAACAAGTGATAATTCAATTTTTTCTTTAAAAAGTTTATGGATCTCTAAAATAATGATATTTGTGAGAGATAAAATGAGTAAATATGAATAATTGATTAATATTATGTATATGTAATTAATTAATATCATATATGATTAATTATATGTGATAATATTCGTAGAATTTCTACTATTTCGTGTTGAACGTTTACTCGCATTATCTCAACATTGCATAGCAATACGTTTGACACTTTGTCTGAATTCAAACTCTTGATATCGAAAAATGTACAGTAGGGTCTGATTCTGCTTTCTGTCGCTTAAAATCGAACGTAGCGAACGATTTTGTCAAAATAATGCAAAAATCAGGATATTCGTGATAACTCGAAATCGTGCGTACACCCAGAGACTTTCAGCTGCACGCCTATCGAAAAACTCGTGTAGATTTCATGGAAAATTCTGCCTTAGATTAGTCCAGCTGCCAATGCGTTCACATCCCATTGTTGGAAATTCAATTTTCATTAATCATTTTAATTGGAGAGCTGGTTTAATCAACACATGATCGAGTGCACAGGGAATCCACTCTTCCAGGAATTGAAATTTAATTACCCTCTCAGTGACTTCAAACCGCGCATAGAGACGTAAATCTATCCATCGGCGAGTTTAAACAACTCCCGCAGCTTCTCGCGTCATTTGTTCGCGTAATGAATCCAATCGGTCGTCAACTCGCGAATAAAGACATCGATTTGCAATTTTCGCTGGAGGAATGAAGTGGCTCTCCGGACGGGTCAGATGCCAGGATCTCTGCAGATGACGCATCCAAGGTTTAGGACGCGGATGCCGTTTTCGTTCATCATTTCCGCTCGTTCTTTGCAAATATAATTATTTTACTCACATGTGTTCATGTCCATATCCTTGGCCATATTCCCTGATTTGCGTCTCTTCCACTATTTTTACTTCGCTAAGATGTGATGCTGTTGCAGCCCACAATGATCGTTTCAAATAAAATCTTTTATGGATATTTATTGTGTCATTCTTTGTTAAATATATAAAGTAAAATGTTTAGGGTGTAAGAAAAAGGGAAAATTGTTTTTCATGCGTGCTCATTGTTCCTAACGATGACTAAGTATTCGTGGAGTACTAATGTATATTCGGCGTACTTTTTGCGGGAAATGCTGTTAGGAACGATTTGGTACCGATTTGATTTTAAAGGGGAGTATTATGTGTGATAGTATTATATTCCGAAGTCATGAATGAACATTCGATAAGGGAATAACGTCACACCAGAGCTGCCGTGCCGTTAAAGCTGAAGCCGGTGACGTCTGCGTATATTATTTT